>PGFW01050414.1:0-13757 GCA_003123925.1 Haematobia irritans | reverse complement strand
GCTTAATTTGAAAAGAAGTCGCAATGTTTTTCTTGACTGTTTTTTCGAATGACAGCTGATGAGCATTTGGTTGTTTTAGAATTGGAGTTTTTTTTTTTTATTGTTAAAATCGTGATTTGTTTTATCGACTTTTATTTGAAGAAAACAAGATGTTTTTAATTAGCTTGCTTTTCGTTTGTTTGTTTTTTTTTTATTTCTAATATTGTGAGCTCTTTTGTTTCTGGTTTTTACGAAACATTAAAACAGCATGGAAATTCTGAATTTAGATTTTACTATACATCAATCGCAATAAGTTAAAGATAAATTGGGTTTAGTGAATAAATAATACTATAAAGTGGTGTTCTTTATAAATCACATTTGTGAAAAGAGATGCAACAACAAATTCTTGTACAAAAATAAATTAATATAAATTCAGACAAAATAGTTTATTGATTATGGATTTTTTTGGGATTGACTAAGACTTAAGTGTTGTTAACTATGTTAACGAATTTCTTTATTCCTTTTATAATTCTTTTTTCTAATATCTTACATAGAAATAATGTAAATTTCTTTTCTAATTCAAAATTAATTGACTTAAAGTAACTGACTTGATTACTTTCTTCTGTGGAATTATATTTTATTTGCCCCATATTTAACTCATTATGTGGCATTTTGGCGATGATACTTATAACCAGATGGAAAAAGCTCGAAAAAGTTAAAATCTTATATATATAAGACTTTCAATATTATTTCCTCTGAACTAATATTAAATAACATCGATTTAACATATGTAGCATGTTTGACTCACTTAACTCCTCAGCTCCGTTGTATCTATTTAACATAAATTTTAATATAGTGAATGGTATAGGATCAATAATAGTCGGTTCTACGTACCGAGCATTAGGTTTTGTTTAATATCATCTATTATTACTCTGACAAAAGCAGCAAAGTGATACAGTGCATTATTTGTTTGGTTAACATTAAATTCATTTAGAATTATTTTTAATAATATTGATTTATAAATGTTTAATTAAAATAATTTATTTTTGTAACTTTTATAATGCTTTTTATATACAAAAGTATTACATAGTTTTAATATAATTTGTTTTGTATTTGCGTAGAAATCGTCTGTTATTGGCGCTTTCTCCAATAAGTCTTCTAGTTTTTAATGTGGATATATAAAACTCCAGTATGTCTTTCCTCGGAGGTGGAGTTTTTCATTTTAAGTGGCCTCCTATGAAAAATGCACGATATGTTGTGATAACTAAATAAAGACTACTATAGTGATACGATGAAGGTGGCCAGTACTGGCTTTCTCCAATAAGTGAGTTTCAGTTTTAATGTGGATATAGAAACTCAGAAATTACGTCTCCTCCGAGAGATGGAGTTTCATTTTAATGTGCTCCTATCATGATGAAAAACCCACGATACGTGGTGAAGATAGTAGTAGCATGCGTTAGCGGCTGAGAACTTCTTGAATAGTGGGTGTCAAAAAGTTGCACACACAAATTGGGCCAGAAAGGTGCATTAGGCTTCTTCCCAATAAGTGGACGCTTTCTAGTTTAATGATGGATATAAAGCTCAGATCATTACGTCTTCCTCGAGAGATGGAGTTCCTTTTAATGTGCCTCCTATCATCTTCCCTCCGTAAACGCCACGATACGTGGTGAAAACAATAAAACAAAATATAGGGACTCGATGAAATATAGTAGACAGCGTTACGGGTTAAGAAATTTATTAGCATACTTTAGGCGAAATACCGTACAAAGTCTCACACACTAGTTTACATAGGGTTAAATAATTTATATTTTCATAAAGTGAATCAATTTAAAAAAATACCATGATATAGTCCTGTCGCTTCTAGCAAATTATTTGAAAATCAAAGTATTGTCAATTTTTCAAAAAGATTTGTTTGGGATGGGTTATAAACAACAACAAGAAACATTTTAGTTTAAGAGGTAAAAAACTAGGGGTATGTAAGCACTTGTGTGAGACCTGTGTATGTGTCCACTGCAAATAATATATGGGAAAAAAGATCCACTCTTAAACTCAGATTATTTGTTAAGATAACAATTATATCCATAATATCAATGGATTTAGATAAAGGTATGCAAAAAAAATATAGCAGAAAATTTAAGGAATTAAAAAGTATGGCATAATTGTAAGAAGTTTGACACTAAATGCGAGGAAAAACAAATAATTGCCCTTAAGGTGGAAATAATGTTAGTAAAAAAATATGATAAACATTTAAATCTGAAACCAATTTAGAGCAACATCGCAAAATGTGTATTTTATGATTTATCAAATCGATAGATATATATTAAAATAAGGAAAATTTTTGAGTCACTTTTACAAGCTTTCGACTTAGCAGTGGCGATTTTATAAGGTAATGTGGTGTATTATTGGCCATTTTTCCAAATCGGAAAACCATCGACATGGACAGCCATATCGAAATCTGAACGATTTCAATCCAAACTTGATCATGCATAGGTTAGGTTATGTTAGGTTAGGCGGCAGCCCCATTGTATCAGCTCACTGTAATCCATTGCGATACCACATTGTGAACTTTCTCTTATCACTGAGTGCTGCCCGATTCCATGTTGAGCTCATTGACAAGGGGACCTCCTTTTATAGGGGCGAGTCGGAACGGCGTTTCCACATTGCAGTGAAAGCCACTTACAGAAGTTTTTGAGACGGCTCAGAAATTGTCACAGCATTACTGAGGTTGGGATAATACCGTTTGAAAAACTTTTGGTGTTCGGTGAAGCAGGTAATCGAACCCACGACTTGTGGTAGCAAGGCGGGCATGCAAGCATTGGCACCACGCGGGTTGGTTAGATGGCGATGCATACTTGTATTTTTAAATTCTACTCCTCTGAAAATTAACATATATCAGACTACAACTTTTGTACTCTGTGGTTCATATGACAGGGAAAATCGGGCGAATAAAATATATATGGGACACTATATCTAAATCGAATCGTTTCTAATAAAATTAAACACTTGACTACAACTCATAATTGTACTCCTATTATCAAATTTCCAAATTGGATTTAAACTCTGGCTTCTGGGGCCTACATGTCCATATCGGCACAAAGATTATATGGGTAGCTATATCGACATCTGAACCGATTTCAATTACATTTGGCACACTTGACTATAGTACTAATTTTTCTTCTTGTCAAAGCTTTCAAAACAAGTCAGGGTAGAACATGCTCTGGGCATAATTAGTAGATTATCGGAGCGAGAAGATAAAGTAATCTAATTCTAAAACTGACCGATTTCTTTCAAAATTCAATAGGGTTCTATTCCAGGCTCCAAAATAAGAAACTTTTGGCCAAAATTGAAGATCGATTGGACTAAAACTGCGACTAGACTTGATCACAAAAATGTGTTCAAGACAGACGGACATGCTAACACGACTTAGGGGACCCACCCTAGAGCTTATTGCCAAAGGGACACATGTGTCTATCTCGGTCTCGCTTTTCTGGGTGTTTGCAAATATATGTATCAACTCTATAATAAACCTGTGTCCACAGTGGTGGCGCAGGTCTAATTATAACAGACATGAAGAATAGAGATTACTAAATTCGTGCACTCCCCCAAAATACGTTAGAATTTCTAAAAATTGTAAAGTTACCATAATGCGGCCAGTCATGAATTTTTATTGAGCTTCTAAAGTTATTTTTAGAATTTGTTGCTACCAATTTGTTTACTCAAGCTACAAAATGTTTCTTAACAAAATGAAAAAAAATAATTATGTGACAACAAACTTTCGGAATTTGCATATTTTTGTGAAATGCGTGATATCTGTGTTTGTAATACAGTTTTAGTAAATATTTTTTTAAAAATGTCCTTAAATTTTCATAAAAAAATAAAAATTTCACTTGCTGAGGTTGGTGTCCTGTGTTTTGAGTGCATTTAGTTGGCATTACAATAAAGTGACACTAAGGTACCACCGATTGAAAGAGTATCACTTGTCATAAAAAGTGCACAATTGGTAACCCTGTAGTAGGAGATACATTTTGAGAGAGGAAAATGATTTTAACGTCCTTTCTCTGAGATTCATTACAGAGAATATTACACAGTTTCTCTTTACAATATCTTAAGCCGAGTACGAACAGTGATACATTTATGTAATATTATGTTTACTAAATCTTTTAAAAAATATTTGTTATATATTTCATCTAAAAAACATTAATTTAAAATTACCTAAAACTGGAGTCAAAATATATTGTTCGGAAAAAAGAAGAATAGAACATGATTTGTTGTTCCCGTGAATTCTGATTTAATAAAATATCACAATCATAGATAAGTTTTTAAGAGCAGTTGAGGGGAAAGAAATTCATTTTTCGTTAAATGGGCAAGAAATATCTCCTACAACACCGGATCCGCCGTGGTGCAATGGTTACATGCCCGCCTTGCAACCACAAGGTGTGGGTTCGATTCCTGATCGACCGAACACCAAAAAGTTTTTCATGGCGGTCGTATTATCCCACCTCAGTAAATGCTGGTAAATTTCTGAGGTTTCAAAGCTTCTCTAAGATGGTTCATCTGGCAATGTGGAAAAGCCGTTTCGACTCGGCTCTAAAAGGAGGTCCCTTGTCATTAACAATGGAATCCGGACAGTACTCAGATCACCACTGTGGTATCCACAATGGACTGAATAGTCTAAGTGAGCCTGATATATCGGGCTGCCATCATAACTTAACCACCTGTAGTAGTAGTGAAACAAATACCTAACCATGATTGAACATATCGACATGGGAAGGTTTCTATTATTTGATCTAACAACGGCGTACAGTGCAGAAGGATAAAATACACTATGCGATTAGATGCTGATTTGAAGACAAAGGGTTAATTTGTCTACAGAAAAATATTATCTTTTCTGATAGAGAATGGCTTCACCACGCCAAATGAAATAGTAAACTTTATTCCCAGGAGGATACTTAAACCAAATCTTGTGACAATACACGAAAGAATTCCGTCCCGGTGATTGAACAACTGAATGGACTTGACCTTGTGCTTGAAGACTGAGTCGTTGCCAGTATATTGAGATTTTCCTGAACTAGGGGATATTTTTCGTGTACTGGGATGAAATTTGTTGAGTTGGCGCTTGGGGGTTTGTGGGAAAATCTATAAATTGGGAATTTTTGTCGGGATTTTTTTCGAAACCGTTCGGTATAATAATCAGACTCAAAAAAGAGGCAGAGAGACTCGATCAAAATTAAAAAAAAATTCATTATTCACGGTCTAAACGAAAAGTGCAACTTGGAGTATGTGCATTAGAAACGAACGCAGGGATTTTATATTTGGACGCCCAAGCGCTTAATTTGTTACATTTTACCCATCTTAAGCTAAGACATCATTCTAGAATTGAAAGTGCAATCATTTGTGAAGGTCTCGCCCTCATCAGTGTCCATCGCATAAAATTCGATTTGGAAATATATCCCATAATATGGAAATTAGTGAAATTATTGATCTACCCACAAAATTTTATTACTTGAGGTATTTACGAAGTAAATGTTCGTGTCATAAATACATGTCTCACTGTATCGATTTTCATACCAGAAGATTCGTAATGGTATTCAAAATATTCGAGGTATGAAAATGGGACTACAAGCGACGCATGTATTTATGAACGAACATTTACTTCTTAATACTTCAAGTATATAAATTTTTGTGGTAGACAATATTTCATAATTTCCATATCTATGGGATATATTTCCAAATCTGCGATGGACACTGATGAGGGCGAGACCTCACCAAATGATTGCACTTTCAATTCTAGAATGATGTCATAGCTAAGATGGGAAAAAAAATTAAAATTAGCGCTTGGGCCTCCAAATAAAATCCTCGCGTTCGTTCTAATCCAGACTTCCAGTTGAACTTTTTCAGTATATCCTTGAATAATGTTTTTTTTTTAATTTTGAACAGTCTCTGTGCTTCTTTTTTGTGATTGATTTATTATACCGAACCCGGTTTCGAAAAAATCGCGACAAAAATTCCCAATTTATAGAATTTCCCCACCAACCACCCCAAGCGCCCAACTCAACAATTTCATCCCCATCACAGAAAAAATATCCCCTAGTGCGGAAAAATCTCCAATACTGCAAACACTAGTCTTCAAGAAGTCCAAGTCTTCAGTGTCATCACCGACGGAATTCTTTCGTTGTATTGCTCACAAGATTTTGGTGAAGTGATCCTCCATGTGAATAAAGTTTACTTTCATTTGGCGTGTGTAAAGCCAATTTCTTATCATTGACAAAAAGATAAATATTTTTTCTAGACAAATTAACCCTTTTGTCTTCAAATCAGCATCTAATCGGCATAGTGTATTGTTATCCTTCTGCAGGTAGCCGTTTGTTGATCACACAATAGAAACTTTCATGATCGATATGTCAAATTCACTGGTAGGCTATTGTTTCCACTACTACTACGGTGGTTAGTTAGATGCAGCCCGATATCTAGGCTCACTAGACTATTTCAGTCCATTGTGATACCAGCAGTGGTACTGCTAGTACCAATGCTGCCCGATTCATGTTAATGACAAGGGACCTCCTTTTTATAGCCGATGTCCGAACGGCGTTCCACCATTGGGATGAACCACTTAGAGAAGCTTTGAAACCTGTCAGAAATGTTGCCAGCATTACTGAGGTGGGATAATCCCGCTTGAAAAAACTTTTTGGTGGTTCGGTCGAAGCAGGAATCGAACCCACGACCTTTGTGTGTGCAAGGCGGGGCATGCTAACCATTGCACAACGGGGATCCGGTGGTTGATAGGACGATATTTCTTCATTTATACGAATGAATTTCTTTCTTCAACTGCTCTTAAAACTTATCTATGATATGTGATATTCTTTATTAAAATCAGAATCACGGAAAAAACATGTCTAATTCTCTTTTTTCCGGAACAATATATTTGACCCAGTTTTAAGTAATTTTTAAGTAATGTTTTTTAGATGAATATATAACAAATATTTTTTCAAAGATTTTAGTAAAACATATATTACATAAAATGTATACTGTTCGTACTCGGCTTAGAGATATTGTAAAGAGAAACCTGTTGTAATATTCTCTGTAATGAATCTCAGAGAAAGGAGTTAAAATCATTTTCCTCTCTCAAATGTGTATCTCCCTACTACCAGGGTTACCATTGTGGCACTTTAGTGACAAATTTGATACTTCTTTCAATCGGTGGTACCTTAGTGTCACTTTATTGTAATGCCACTAAATGCACTCAAAACTCAGGGAACCAACCAGAAGGAAAATTTTGTATACGTTTTTATGAAAATTTAGGGCATTTATGAAATTTTACTAAACTGTATTACAAACATCAGATATCAGCCGATTTCCAAAATATGCCAAATTCCGCACGAATTTGTTCACTAGTAATATTTTTTTCAGTTTGTTAAAGAACATTTGTTATTTGAAGACAAATTGGAGAACAAATCTAATAAATCTTTAGAAGCATAAAAAGTTCATGGATGGCGCATTATTGAGTAAACGATTTAGCAATCATTTAGAAATTCTGACATATTTGGAAGAGGACGTGATCGAACTTAGTAATCTCTATCCTTCTTCATTTTGTATATAATATATCCTGCAGCCCAACTGTGGAACAGGTTATTATAAGTTAGTCATATTTTGCCAACCCCAAAGGAGAGAGCGAGAAGACCACATGGTGTCTTTTGGCAATAATGCTTAGGTGGGTCCGCTAAAGTCGGTCTGCCAATGTCGTCTTGTCTGTGAACACATTTTTGTGATCAAAGTCTAGGTGCAGTTTTACAATCGTCTTTCATTTTGGCAAAAGTTTCTATTTTGGGCCTGAATAGAACCCTATTGATTTTGAAAGAAATCGGTTCAGTTTTAGATATAGATTTCTTTATCTTTCGCCCGATATCTACTAATATGGCCCCAGAAGCCAGAGTTTACCCTGACTTGTTTGAAGCTTTGCACAAGAAGAAAAATTAGTACTATAGTCAAGTGTGCCAAATGTAATTGAAATCGTTCAGATTTCGATATAGCTCCCATATATATCTTTTGCCCGATATGGACATTATGGCCGAAGCGCAGAGTTTAATCCAATTTGGTAAATTGTTGAAATAGGAGTACAATTAGAAGTGTAGTCAAGTGTGCTTAATTTTTGAAATTCGATTCAGATTTAGATATAGTTCCATATATATTTTTCGACCCGATTTTCGCGTTCATATGACCACAGAGGTCAAAGTTGTAGTCCGATATATGTGAAATTTTGCAGAGGGAGTAGAATTAAAATACTAAGTATGCATGGCATGCTAACCACCGTGGTGCAATGGTTTGCATGCCCGCCTTGCATACACAAAGTCGTGGGTTCGATTCCTGCTTCGACCGAACACCAAAAAGTTTTTCAACGGTGGATTATCCCACCTCAGTAATGCTGGTGACATTTCTGAGCGTTCAAAACTTCTGTAAGTGGTTTCACTGCAATGTGGAACGCCGTTCGGACTCGGCTATAAAAAGGAGGTCCCTTGTCATTGAGCTCAACATGGAATCGGGCAGCACTCAGTGATAAGAGAGAAGTTCACCAATGTGGTATCGCAATGGATACCAAGTGAGCCTGATACATGGGGCTGCCGCCTAACCTAACATAACCTAACCTATGCATGTCAAGTTTGGTTGAAATCGGTTCAGATTTCGATATGGTTCCATGTCTATGGTTTTTCCGATTTGGCAAAAATGGCAAAACATAAGTACCCAAAATACCACATTTACCTTATAAAATCGCCACTGCTAAGTCGAAAACTTGTAAAAGTGACTCAAATTTTCCTTTATTTCTAATATATATCTATCGATTGATAATCAATAAATACACTTTTGCGATGTTGGCTCTAAATTGGTTCAGATTTAAATGTTTATCATATTTTTTTACTAACATTATGTTCCACCTAAGGGCAATTATTTGTTTTTCCCGCATTCTAGTGTCAAACTTCTTACAATTATGCCATACTTTTTAATTCCTTAAATTTTCGCTATATTTTTTTTGCATACTTATCTAAATCGCATTGATATTATGGATATAATTGTTTCTAACAAATAATCGAGTTTAAGAGTGGAAATCTTTTTTCCGCATAATAGTTTGGCAATGACACATATAACAGCTCACACAAGTGTACATACCCCTGAGTTTTTAGCCTCTTAACTAAAAAATGTTTTTTGTGTTTGTTTATAACCCATACCAAACAAATCTTTTGAAAATTGACAATTACTTTGATTTCAAATTAATTTGCTAAAGCGAAAGGATATATATTGCGTATTTTTAAAATTTGATTATTTAATGAAAATATAAATATTTTAACGTATGTTAAACTTGTGTGAGACTGTGTACGTATATCGCCTAAAAGTATGCTAATAATTTCTTAACCGTAACGCTGTCTACTATATTTCATCGAGTCCCTATAGTTTTGTATTATTGTTTTCACCACGTATCGTGGTTTTTTACGGAGGAAGATGATAGGAGCACATTAAAATGGAAACTCCATCTCTCGGAGGAAGACGTAATGTCTGAGTTTTATATCCACATTAAAACTAGACCTCCACTTATTGGAGAAAGCCATAACTGGCCACCTTTCTGCCAATTTTGTGTGTGACACTTTTTGAACCACTATTCAGAAGTTCTCAGCCGTAACGCTGCCTACTATATTTCACCATGTATCGTGGGTTTTTACATCATGATAGGAGCACATTAAAATGGAAACTCCATCTCTCGGAGGAAGACGTAATTTCTGAGTTTTATATCCACATTAAAACTAGAAACTCCACTTATTGGAGAAAGCCATACTGGCCACCTTTCATCGTGTCACTATAGTAGTTATTATAGTTATCACAACATATCGTGCATTTTTACATAGGAGACATTAAAATGAAAACTCCACCTCTCGGAGGAAGACATTACTGAGTTTTATATCCACATTAAAACTAGAAAGCCACTTTTTGGAGAAAGCCATAACAGAGATTTCTACGCAAATACAAAACAAATAATTAAACTATGTAATATTTTTTATAAAAGCATATAAAAGTTACAAATAATAATTATTTTAATTAAAATTTATATCAAATATATTAAAAATAATTTAAATGAATTTAATGTTAACCAAACAAAAATGCACTGTATCATTTTGCTGGCTTTTTGTCAAGAGTAATAATAGATATATAAACAAAACCTAATGTCGGACAGAACCGACTATATTATACCCTATACCATTCACTATATTAAAAATTATAGTTAAAATGAGATACCAACCGAGCTTAAGAGTAAGTGAGTCCAATAACATTGTACAATATTTAAAATGATGTTATTTAAATTAGTCAGAAGGAAATAATATTGAAATCTATATTATATAGATTTTAACTTTTTCGACTTTTCCATCTGGGTTATAAGTCATCGCCAAAAATGCTCCACATAAATGAGTAATATGGGGCAAATGAAATATATAATTCCACAGAAGAAAGTAATCAAGTCCAGTTAACTTTAAGTCAATAATTTTGAATTTAAGAAAAGAAAATTTACATTTTTCTATGTAAAATATTAGAAAAAAAGATTATAAAAATAATAAAGAAATTCGTTACATAAGTTATCAACACTTAAGTCTTAGTCAATCCAAAAAATCTAAATCAAAAAACTATTTTTCTGAATTTATATTAATTTATTTTTTGTACAAAATTTGTTGTGCATCCTTTTCACAAATGTGATTTTATAAAGAACACCAACTTTATAGTATATTTTTTCACTAAACCCAATTTATTTTTACAACTTATTGGTGATGGTATAGGGTAAAATCCTAAATTCAAATTCCATGCTGTTTTAATGTTTCGTAAAAACCAAAAAAAAGAATGCTCACAATATTAGAAATAAAAAAAAAAAAACAAACGAAAAGCAAGTAATAAAAACATCTTGTTTTCTTCAAATAGAAGAGTCGATAAACAAATCACGATTTTAACAGAATAAAAAAAAAAAAAACTCCAAACTTCTAAAACAACACAAATTCTCACAGCTGTCATTCGAAAACACTCAGAAAACACTGCGATTTTCTTCAAAATTAAGCAAAAACATAACAAAAAACAAAGTCACAGTCAAAATAAAAACTCCACTCCGCTTCTATAAACTTGCTTTTTTTGTAAATTGTCTTAGTATCGATTTTGTAACATTTGCTATTTCTTTACGCCTTATTTGTGTAAAGGACCCAAACATGCAAAACAGCTTCCCTCACATTTACCAACCCCCCCCAACACCAACCATAAAGTAACCCAATAAACATTATGTCATACACACCATATATATTTCATAGAAAACACATATTTCACTCATATAGCAACTCATAGTCATTTAGTAGAATTAGAATTTCAAGCAGTTTTTTTTTTTAATTTTTAGATTTTTTATTAATTTAATTTTATTTTTTTTTTGTTTTATTTTGTATTTTTTGTTTTTAATTTTTACCCATTTTTATATTTTATTATTAAAAAATTATGAAAAAAAAACAACAATTTTCTTACCAAATCCATCATACGTTTCCAAAAAAAAAATCTCATCTTGATTGATACAAAAAAAAATCAAAAACATAACCAAATACACTCATCAATGAACCAAATCAGGGGTTCGTATTTTAAATTCGAAGAAGGAGAAATACTGCAAGACAAGAGGCTCGCATGTGGAAGGCGCGTAGTTTTCACTACGACAATGTTGCAGCGGCAATGTTGACATTATTCGCAGTACAGACCGGTGAAGGATGGCCACAGTAAGCTAAAAGTTTTTCCATAATTATTAGAGAATTAAGTTTGAACACCACCACCACCACCTTCAATTATCTCACAATCAAGAATTTATTTTTAAACACACATACACTAAACTAATTTTTATATATATATAAACAAAAAACAAATTTTGTAAGATATCTATAACTAAAATACGTTTTTTTATTACAAAAAAAATTATTATTATTATAATAATGAAAATAATTTAGAGTACTGCAACACTCCATGGCTGCCACATATGAAGATAGGGGTCCAATACAAAATTTCCGGATTGAAATGTCCATATTTTATATCGTTTATTTTATCGTATTTCCATTCTTCTTTGTAAACATATTCGTGCCCTGATTATCATTACTTTCCAAGAGCAAGGCGAAGCTGAATTACAAGATGGTAAATTGATAAAAATCAGGTGAGATTAAAACGCCAACAATACTCTGCTCTAAAAGTAAAATAAAAACTTAAAAAAAAAAAACAGAACAGACTCTAGTTAAAAGAATTTTAAAGCTATAATTGGTTTGCTAAATACAAAATTTTTGTTACTAAACTATATTGATTGATCATAGATGTGTATATTTCTGTTTATATGTTTGTGTGTGTCTAAACTAACAAAACAAAAAATTTAAAATGCTAACAAAATTATTAGAATATAGTATCGCAAAACAACTGCCTCCAAAACTTCTGAAATCTTTTTTCCTATAACGTTTTAAATTTATTTTTTTCTGATTGTATAGTTTTAAGTGAAATGTTTAATATATTAAATTTAGTTGCATATAGATAGAAAAAAATTGAATAGAAAAACAATTTAGGCTAGCTAATATATGCTTTTATTATGTTTATTTAATGTTGTTTCCTTTTTTCCTCTATTTACCAAAATTTTATCAAAAAAAAAACAAACATATACATATTGATTCGTTATTGATTAATTGGTAGTTATTCTTTCTGCAACTCACATATAGAGCGATATCAGTTATAACGTTCTAAATCTATATTACTTATATATCTCGAAGATCATTTTGAACTGGAAAGGGATTGCTCTCTTTATCACCGGGAGTACAGGTAGATGACATTGAAAGACGCTATAAAATTCATTTAATTTACAACTCACGTATTGTGTGATATGAGTCATAATGTTCTACATCAATATTATTACTTATATATCACCAAGATCCTTATTAGAGAGAGCATATGTAGATTTCACAGAAAGTCGAAAAGTTTTTAGTTGTCTTATTCCCTGAAAAAAAGCATAACAAAAAACAAAGTCACAGTCAAAATAAAAACTCCACTCCGCTTCTATAAACTTGCTTTTTTTGTAAATTGTCTTAGTATCGATTTTGTAACATTTGCTATTTCTTTACGCCTTATTTGTGTAAAGGAACCCAAACATGCAAAACAGCTTCCCTCACATTTACCAACCCCAACCCCCCCAACCTACCATAAAGTAACCCAATAAACATTATGTCATACACCACATATATTTTCATAGAAAACACATATTTCACTCATATAGCAACTCATAGTCATTTAGTAGAATTAGAATTTCAATGCAGTTTTTTTAATTTTTAGATTTTTTTATTTTATTTTATTTTTTTTTTTTGTTTTATTTTGTATTTTTTGTTTTTAATTTTTAACCAATTTTTATATTTTATTATTAAAAAAATTATGAAAAAAAAACCAACAATTTTCTTACCAAATCCATCATACGTTTCCAAAAAAAAAATCTCATCTTGATTGATACCAAAAAAAAAATCAAAAACTTAAACCAAATCACCTCATCAATGAACCAAATCAGGGGTTCGTATTTTAAATTCGAAGAAGGAGAAATACTGCCAAGACAAGAGGCTCGCATGTGGAAGGCGCGTAGTTTTCACTACGACAATGTTGCAGCGGCAATGTTGACATTATTCGCAGTACAGACCGGTGAAGGATGGCCACAGTAAGCTAAAAGTTTTTCCATAATTATTAGAGAATTAAGTTTGAACACCACCACC
>PGFW01050386.1:0-24269 GCA_003123925.1 Haematobia irritans | reverse complement strand
TATATGCGGGCTTCCTTAGCAGCGAAATGGACTACAATTCGCTGACTTCACCAACAAAAAAATCACAAATTTCAGATAAAAATTCCTCGGCCAAAGCTAAAAATTGTATATGAAATATTGTTTTTGCATAACTCCTTAAATATGGACCTAGAGTGAAAATTACCTCAATTTCGTGGCCACCCCCAATAAAATCACAATTTCGATGAAAAATCTTTTCGAAAAATTCAAATTTTTATATTGAAAACTTATATATGGCCATAACTCTTTAAATATGCGTCCTAAAGCGAAAAGAACGCTTAATTCATACCACCGGTAAAAAATTAAAATTCGATGAAAAATCCATTAAACTCCTTAAATGTGCATCCTAGGGGGCAAATGGACTCAATCCTTGACCACAAAAAAAAATCGATTTAAATCCTCGAATAAAATTAAAAAAAATCAAAATTGTCGATGAAATTCGTCGAAAAATAAAAATTTTTATATGAAAATCTTATTTTATATTCTTATTTCGATATTCTTATTTCGATAAAAATCCTCGGAAAAGTAAAATTTGTATATGAAAATATTATTTTTGCCCATAGCTCCTAAATTTATGCGACACGTAGACGTGAAAATTACACAAAAAAATCAAATTTTTCGATGGAAATCCTCCGAACAAAATTTAAATTTTTTATATTGAAAAATCTTTATTTGGCCACAATTCCTTAAATATTGCGTCTTAAGTGAAAAGTATGTTTAAATCATGACCACCGCCCAAAAAATCAAAATTCGCATTAAAATCCAAAAAAATCAAAATTTTTATAATGAAAAACTTTATTATTGGCCATACACTCTTTAAATATTGCGTCATAGAGCGGAAAAGGGCCTCAATTCGTAACCACCCCCAAAAATTCAAAATGTCGATGCAAATCCTAGGAAAAATTCAAATTGTTATATGAAAAACTTTATTTTGGCCATAACTCTTTAAATATTGCGTCGTAGAGCGAAAAAGAACGTTTAATCGTGGACCAACCTAAAAAAATTCAAAATTTTCAATAAAAATCCTCGAAAAAATTTTCACAAAATCAAAAGTTTTTAAAATATTTTTATATTGGAAAAAGTCATTTTTGCATTAAAACTCCTTAAATATATGTCTAGAGCGAATTCAATGACCTCAATTCGTGACCACTTCAAAAATCAAATTTTCGATGAAAATCCATCCGAAAAATTCCACAAAATCAGTATTTCCGAAGAAAATCCTCAAAAATGTAAAATTTTTTATTATAAAAAAACTCATTTTGGCCATAACTCCTTAAATATGCGTCCTTAGCCTGCGACAAGGACCTCAATTCGTGTTCACTCCCAAAAAATAAGATTTTCGATGAAATTCCCCGAAAATGAGTATTTTTATATATGAAAAACTTATTTTAGCATAAAACTCCTTACATATGCGTCTTAGAGCGAAAAAGCGGACTTCATTCGTGACCATCTCCAAAAAATCACCAAATTTCGATAAAAATCCTCGGAAAAAGTAAAATTTGTTATGAAAATATTTTTTTGTCCGTAGCCTTCCTTAAGTATGCGACCTAGAAGCCGAAAATTTACTTCATTCACAAAATCAAAAAATGAGGTTCTTCGATGGAAATCCTCGAAATTTAAATTTTATGAACAACTCTTATTTTTAGATTAATGTCTACTTATATTGCGGTCACTAGAGTTCGAAAGAGGCGTTTAATTCAATGAGCCACCACTAGAATCATAATTTCGATGAAATGCTCCTCGAAATATTAAATCCTTTATATGCATAAACTTAATTTGGATGAACTATTGGCCATAACTCTTAAATGCATCCTAGAGCGTAAAAGGACCCTCAATTGTGACCCACTTCCAAAAATTCAACAATTTTCAATGAAAATCCTTCGAAAATAATGTGTATTTTTTATATGAAAAACTCATATTGGTCATAATCGCTAATAATATGCGTACCTTGGAGCCGAAAAAGGACCTTCAAGTTGGTGAACACCCTTCAAAAAATTATAATTTTTCGAATAATAAATCCTCGAGACAATACTAATTAAAAATTTTTTGACGTATTGTGGTCATAACTCCTTAACTCCATTACGCTACTAGAGCGAAAGAGTTATCATAACACCCTCAAAAATTCAAATTTCAATGAAAATTCTCGGAAAATAAAATTTTTTTAGAAAAATCTTATTTTTAGTCATAACTCCTTAAATACGCATTTAAACTTGACAAAAGGAGGAATTTAATCAAACGGTAGATACAGTGATTTATTCAGTGGTAGGGGGCAGTGGAAGATCTAAATGCTAAATAGGTTCAAATTTCCATTGCGCTACAGTGCGTTACTGGTTCTTACACACATTTTGGCTAGAAATTGAACTGATTCATATATCAAATTCAGTCTTGTATATCAGATCATTTTCCAAAGACAAGGGTTAATCAAATATATATAGTTATCAGCATAATTATTAGTATGTAGTAGATATAACAGTAGTGGAAAGTACGGAATTTATAGAGTTATTATATGGGCGACAATAAGAATTTACTACATTGCAGATATGACATAGGAAACAACAAAAATTAAGTAGTGGGACAGTAGGAAATTATAAGTAGTTAATAGACAGCTAGATGGGATAGTAGGAATTTCAATCATAGCATATCTGTGTATCTAGTAGAATAGATCATCATCATATCATATCGTATCTTATAAATTAATTAAATTTTATTTTCTTTTATTTTTATTTTCATTTACCATGTCAAGTGGATATGAAAGCCTCTCGGAAAAACTGAAATTGAAATCAATTTTTTCATCACCCTTATTTCCCCACTAGTTACTTTTCTTCCTACTGCATCATTGGTTAAGCATTTCAATTCCTTGCATTTGATTTCATTATGCCCTCTCCGTCACTTACGCCCAAATTGCTTGACGCGGAAATAGATATCGGGATGGGCAATGGGTATTAATTTCACTCAATATTCCTGGCCAAGTTGCAAACTTCCTGGTAGCGGGAACATCCGCAAAAGTATCTACTGCCATAGTTGTGTAATCAATTAGCCTTAGCAAACAGACAATGAACACGATTTGCAAGTGCGGACAACATTAACACAACTCGCAATTGTCTAAATGCTCCCATTTTTGCCTTTTTGAGTATTTGAAGGTGGAGTTTTGCGAATGAACTAGGTACGTGCTTTTAGCCAGACTTATGTTACCCGCAGTCGCGTAGCGTGGAAAGCATGCAAAGAGTATAGTTGTTTGGTGGTAAAATGTTTCTAGGCGAGTTCTCTAGTCTACTGCTTCTAATCTTTATTGGCAAGTTTTTCTCTCTTTAGGCTCCTTTGCTTTGTTGGAGCCAGCTTAAAGTAATGTGGCGGTTTTTAAGTTTTTCTTTCAGAGAGTGTGAAAAGCATTGATGTTTTCGTTTTTTTTTTTTTTATTTGCTGGCCTGCAAAGATTTATTGGAAAACTAACATTTATCTTTTTCATTATGGCGACGCAAAATGATGGAATTTATTTCGTGGAGATTTTTTTATTCTCGGTCTTATTCGCCCAGATTTTCCTTGTTTGTGCGCAAAATTGTGAAAGGGAATATAAAACATGATCTGAAGACTTCTAGAGAGGAAAATAATTTAGGTTTCATTTTTAAAATATTAAAGAATTTTTAATTTAAAAACAATGTATATACGGCCGTAAGTTCGGCACAGCCGAATCTTATGTACGCGCTCCCCCATTGGATTGCATAGAAACTTGTACTAAATTGACTGCTCATTCCACAAATAGAATTACTTGGGTGCGTTAACCTTGCCGATTGGCAAGGTATCTTTAAAAAACTTCTTAACACCACGCGTTCTCAATTGTAAGCTTAGTCCGATACGAGTATAATAAACACAAGCAAAGACTAAATACGTTAAAAAAATTCAGTTTGACAAAATTTCTATTAGAAATAAAATTTGACAAAATTTTCTTAATAGAAATAAAATTTTGACAAAAATTTTCTATATAAAAATTTGGCAAAATTTCTATTATAAATAAAATTTTGACAAAAATTTTCTATAGAATAAAACTTAGACAAAATTTTTTATAGATAAAAAATTTTACAAAATTTTCTGTAGTAATAAAGTTTTCCATTCGTTTTGTTTTCGTTATTGTTGGTTTTTGTTTCTTTAGCATTGTTTGTTGTTGTTTTTTTTATTTATTCAGCTTCAAAACATACATGAGCTGAAACTACAACAGTGTAGCTTACACAACAGAGCGGAAAAAGAAGTTGTCATTGTATTTGGGCAAAGCTCCTATTACTGCAAGATGGTTGGATGACGCACGTTTCGGATGAAATGGTGCTTCTCTTACGAGGCTCTGCAAGCCAAATGGGGATCGGTTTAATGGGGGGACTATATATAATTATGACCGATGTGGACGCTAAGTATAGTTTTAAGCACCTATAGTAACCTGTACCAAATTTTATGCCGGATCGATGAAATTTGCTTCTCTTAGAGGCCCGCAAGTCAAATTTGGGGCGTCATTTATATGGGGGCTATACGTAAAAATGGACCGATATGGCCGCATTTGCAATACACATCCGACCTACATCAATAACAAGAGCTATGTTTCGCTTCGAAAAATAGCCGTGACGGACGGACGGACGGACATGCTTCAGATCGACTCAGAATTTTCACCACGACCAGGAATTATATACTTTAATGGGGTCTATAAGAGCAATATTTGATCGTGTTACAAACGGAATGACAAACGTTAATATACCCCCATCCTATGGTAGAGCGCGTTATAATAAAAAAATAATCGGAAAGCTTTTGATCGATAAGAACACAGTAAAGGAAAAGTCTAAAGTCGGCCGGGCAAATTTGTTCGGAACTACTATATATAAAGCTTAACAGCATCAAAACAAGATGCCGTTTACCAGTCTCTGCATCACCATTTAAGGAAGCTACAAAGACAAACCATTTTCTTTTCGGGATAACACCGTGACGGTCAAATGTGGTAAGTAGAGCTGTGATAACAAAATTTTCGTAAGCATTAGAAATTTCAAGTGTATTTGTATTGTGAAGCAAAGAAGACCGTGTGTCATCAAGTAAATTAGGTCGTCCGATTATATGTTTAAAGTGGGATACATGTTGGCAGCACCAAAGTCCGACAATTTTCTGTGTTTGCAGGACTTGCTGCACTTATAATATATCGTTGCCTCACAACCTCCGTTTACCCATTGAATCTACATCTTCCGCTGAGCACACTTCAGCTGCATACCCAAGTTAGCCAAGTCGCGCATCAAAATCGCCCAAATTTCGTAAGCTGCTAGCACCAAGTCGACAATTGTTCCCTGCCTGTTTGCAGACTGCCGCACTTTATAATATATCGTTGGCCTTTCACAACCTTCGTTACCCATGAACTACATTTTTCGCTTTGAGCCACACCTCAGCTGCATCCCCAGTTAGCCAAGTGGCCATCAAAATCGCCCCAAATTTTCGTAAAGCGTACTTAGCCAAGTCGCCATTTCAACACTCGCCCATATTTGCAAGGGCACTTAGCACAGCGTCATATTGCAATGCGCACTTAGCCAGGCCTCGAAGCCAAGCAGCCAGAACACCATTGAACTTTTAGCCCAGACCACCATCCACACTTTCTTAGCACCAGAATTAAGCTCACGCTGATCAGCTGTTCCTGTCTACCGAAGGGCACACCTCAGCCGAATCCCCAGTTAAGTCGAAATATCACACGAATTTACAACATAAACTCTATTACCAACTGTTCATTTCTTTTCCTTGGACTAAAAAAAATTAAATTTTCTGGGACTGACCCTATCCTCCCGCGAGCTATTAAACTCCAGGCGACTGAAAGAAACGATTTCAACCATTTAAGCTAGAATATTTGATTTTTTCTCCTTGCCTAAAGTTTATAAAGGTAAATCAGAGTAAAAACTTTAGGCCAAAAGTGATCCTATTGGTGTAAATCGGTGCGAACGGTAGATACATAACGGCGCGTATATCATAAATCTGAACCGATTTGAACTACACATGATTGACAATTTTACTCCTTGGGCAAAATTTGAAGCAAATAATGATTAAAAACTCTGGCATTCAGGCCCACCATTATACAGTTTAATATCAGGTGAAAAGTTAACATAAATGGGAGCCTATATCTAAATCCGCGACGATTTTCAATTCACATTAAAGCCACACTTGACGAAACTATTAACTGTGGTAATCTTTGTTGAAACATTTTGAAATAAATCTGGCTTAAATTCTGGATTTTGCCATTATAAAGTATACCATATTATAAGGCGAAAGATGGCGTATATTAGTGTATATATCTAAACCTGAACCCGATTTTCAATATCTCTCTCTTTTTATAAGAAATTATAGCCAAAATAAGTTCGTCATATAACAATTAAAATTTTTCGAGGATTTTAATCGAAATTTTGATTTTGTGGGGTGGTAACGAATTGAGGTTCTTTTCGCTCTATGACGCATAGATGAGATGGGGACAGTACGAATTGAATCCGTGGATAGTTATAGTAGGAACTCAAAAAATTGGTAAATACTGTAGGAATCTACTGTGTACATTTGTCTTTCCTAAGGCTGGTAAATCTTTGGGTTTGGTACCCTTTTCCTCAGTTGATATGATGAACAAGCGTTTTTTCTAACGTTTTAAACCCAAAGAAAACTTTCGTTTTTTGGGACAGACTTTACATTTTTGCTTGCATTATCAACCAATATTTATAAGAGACAGGAATTAATCTTAATTACTCATCTTCTACCATAAAAATTGATTTTCCCACCAAAGACTAAGATATCTTTACAAAATGCATCCATGCTGACTTTATCTATATTTACCTCATTTACTAAAATAATGAAGATAAATGCTAATGGGAAAATGGGACAGTTAAATTTAGCGTTTTAACACTTGATTTATTCATTTTATATTAGTGAAATTTGCCTAAGGAGCGATCATCTTTTGTAGACGTCAGAATGTTTTACATCTGTTTCGTGTCAATACCGGCTGGGTGCAACTGCAAGCCGAGATATTGTGTGGGTTGTTGTGTCTCTTTGAGGTAACGTGTGCCCATTTCAGAAGATGGGGGATAGTAGGGTGGCAACAACGGAAGGGCACATGTGTGCAGGACATTATGAACATTGACAAGGGGTACATGGTTTATTCCTCATGATATTCGGTTAGATAGAACTGAAAATGTGAATGGAAAACGAGATAGTTTTCCAGGAGAAGAAGACGAAGGTTGATTTGTATGTGTTTTCTGGATGTTTTGGTTAACTAACTAACCAAGCCGCATTCATGGATAGTAATCAGTAGCAGGGCGAGGTGAAAACGCAAATACTCGTACTCCAATGAATGAATGGAATCTTTCTCATTTAGGAAATTTGTATAGCTTTGTTATGTCTGTCTCATTTAATGGCTAAGGGCTGCAAAGATTCTAATTTAGAGGATATCATTTAGATTTTTGTCTGTGAATATTACCAATGTGCTGAGTTGTTCATGTGGCTAGTCTGTTGCCTTTAATAGAAAACGATGGACAGTGTCTCACAATATTCTAGCTAAGAGAGAAATAAAAGAAAGAGTAAATAATTAGGTGAAGCTGATGACATTGCGAACCAAGTCTTTGTTTACCGGTTCTGGACGAAAAAAATCCATGTTTATTTTGAACTAATAGCACCTGTACTGTAGTTATAATAAGTTTGTGAATTTGTATGTAACGCCTAGAAGGAGCAGTATGAGACCCATTCCATTTAGCATACGAATGCTCTCTTAGAATTAAATTTTGGAGTCGTTTTTTGTCGATGTCCTTCTGGTCTGTCTGTTCATTGTATTTTTTGTGTGGCAAAGTACAATCTCAGTTTAGGGTCCGATGGTGCTAAAATTTTGCATCTCCGTAAAGGCAATCGTATGATTATTCGAAAAAAGTCAGTTAGATAATAGATACTAACTGCAAATACATCACAACCGAAAAAAATTTTCTGATTTCAATCACGAAATTTAATTGATCCAATTAATTTTTTAATTTGAATGTTCTTCCAATCAGAGAAATGATATATAATTAAAAAATTATTTGACAGCTCAATTTAAAAAATAACTGATGACTATTAATTTGTGTTGATTGATTTTTGTTTCAATTCAAAAATTTGTTGAATCTAATGAAGATTCTTAATTGTATTTCTTTTAAAACTCAATTAGATTTTAATAGGGAAAAATTTTCGCTAGAAGTTTTTTTTCTTGTGTAGTTATCAGCGCGATCTTGGTCATAAGATTTTGCGCCTTTTTTTATCATACCGATCATTCTTTCATATTCATACATCGAATAGTTTGTGAGTCTTGCGAAGAACTTGCATAATAATTACTCATATAAATTTCGCTTGATATGCAAATTGGGAAGAAAATTTATACTGTATCGAATTGTAACAATATTTACTTTTAATACCGGTTCACATTTGGATTTGGAAAATTATTAATCTAAGAATTTTATTTCTAAATAGAAAATTTTGTAAAGAATTTATTTTTTTGCGTGCATTATCAAGCAATATATGTTTTGCATATATTTTTCGCGCCAATTTGCTCTCGATATTACCCACAGGGGCAAAGTTTAAGGTGAAATTTTGTACAAGGAGTAAATTAACAATATAAACTATCCGTGCCACATTTTGTGTTAAGAATCGGTCAGGGATTAGACCATCGCTCCTATTATTTATATATCGTTTGCTCGAATATGGATTTAATTGGCACCAAGAGTACCCGATTTTTTGCCTTTTGCCTTCATATTTGGGGAGCAGCACCATGGTGCAATGGTTGGAATGACCACCTTGCATACATACGGGTAGTTGGTTCAATGCGTTCGAACTCGGCTACAGCAATAGGTCCTTGTCGTTGAGTCTAAAACATAGAATCTGGGCAGCACTAAGTGATTAGAGAGAAGTTCACAACACTGTGGTAACCACAATGGCTGGTATAGTCTAAGTGAGCCTGCCACTGCATTTTTGTGCATATCAGGACAACTTGAACGATTCACTGCTTGCAAGATTATAAAGTTTAAATGCGTGAACATTTTCGTGTGGATTATTTTTTACAATATTCGACGCATGGATTAACTCAAGCAAAAGTGGATCGCATGAATCTAAATACAATTTTTGAAGCTCCATCAGGGACCAGTATTGTATCGATGGTGATGGTGAAGTTCTACCGAGTCGTAGTTTTAACTCCAAGACAAATTTTCTAGAAGGTCGTCAAAATCCGTTTCGTTGTTCGCAAGATCGTTCTGGTGACACGATTGTTATTCGGAGCCAAATAATCTACCAAGATTTGGAGAAATTTTACCAAAATAAAAAATTTTAATTTTGCAAAATTTTTATTTCCAATAGAAAATTTTATTTCTATAACAAAATTTTGTCACGATTTTTATTTTTATAATTTTTTTCTTCAAAATCTCATTTAATAAAAAATTTTGTAAATATTTTATTTTTAAATTTATTTTATTGTCAAAAATTTTTATTTTCTGGCAAGACAATTTTTATTTTTAAATATGAAAATTTTGTCGAGAAAAATATTTTATTTGTATAAGAAATTTTTTTTCAAAATTTTATTATCACAGAAAAATTTTGTCATAATTTATTCGCAATAGAAAATTTTGTCAAAATTTTATTTCTATCGAAATTTTGTCTAAATGTTTTATTTCATAGAAAAATTTGTGATAATTTTGTTTCTATTTCTTTAGATAAAATTTTGTCGAAAAATTTTTCATACTCTATAGAACATTTTGTCAAATTTGTATTTCTCTAGAAAATTTTGTCAAAATTTTATTCCATAGCAATTTTGTCAAAATTTTATTTGTCTAGAAAATTTGTCCAAATTTTATTTTTATAGAGAATTTTGTCAATATTTTATTTCGTATAGAAAATTTTTGTCGATATTTATCTCTATACGAAAATTAGTCCGCAAATTTTATTTTTATGAGAAATTTTGTAAGAAATTTTATTTCCATAGAACATTTTGTCCAAAATTGTATTTCTAAAAGAAAATTTTGTCAAATTTTATTTCTTATAGCACATTTTGCCAAAAGATTTTATTTCTACTGAAAATTTTGTTCAAGAAATTTATTTCTATAGAAATTTTGCCAGAATTTTATTTCTATAGAAGATTTTGCCTAAAATATTCTGTTTCTATAGGACGAATTTTGCAAATTTTAAGTCCTATAGAAAATTTTGTCAAAATTTTATTTCTTATGGAAAATTTTGTCGCAAAGTTTTATTTCTATAGATAATTTTGTCAGAACTTTACAGAAAATAGAAAATTTCAACAAGTGTTTATTTGTGTACAATTTGTTGTCAAAATGTTATTGTATAGAAATTTTGTCAAATTTTGATTTCTACAGAAATTTTTGTCAAAATTTTATTCTATAAGAAAATTGTTGTCAATGTTATTTCGCATAGAAAAATTTTGTGATAATTTTATTTCTATTTCTTTAGGTATTTTGTGAAAAATTTTTATTTCTAATAGAACATTTTGTTCAAAATTGTATTTCTATAGAAAATTGTTGTTCAAAATTTCATTTCCATAGTAACACTTTTGTCCAAAATTTTTATTTTCTATAGAAATTTGTCGAAATTTTATTTTCTGTAGAAAATTTTGTCACAATTTTTATTTCTATAGAAAATTTTGTCAAAATTTTTATTTCTATCAGAAAATTTTGCCAAATTTTATTTCTCATAGAAAATTTTGTCAAAATTTATTTTTGTCGGGGAAAATTTTGTCAAAATTCTTTTTCTATAGAAAATTTTGTCAAAATTTTATTTCTATAGAAAATTTTGTCAAAATTTTATTTCTATAGAACATTATGTCAAAATTTTATTTCTATAGAAAATTTTGTCAAAATTTTATTTCTTTAGAAAATTTTGTCAAAATTTTATTTCTATTTCTTTTGTTTGTTATTGTTGGTTTATTCTTCAATTATTATTGTTGTTTTTATTTTCAGCTTAAAACCACGGAGTTTATGTAACTAAAAGAGAAGCTGAAATCAAAATAACATAACATTTTATTCTATAGAATTTTCTCAAAATTTTATTTTTATAGAAATTTTCTCAAAATATTTTATTTTATAGAAATTTTGGTCAAAATTTTATTTCATCAAAATTATTTCTATAACAGTGTTTTGAAGTATCCCATAGTTCGAGGCGAATATTTGGCAAAATCGACAAAACATCAAGAATTCTAACCAAATACTAACCAACAATATAAATCGTATCAATTTTTGGTAGAGATTCCTAGGCAACGTGACAACCGAAAACTGGGTTATGATAAATCTAGCCATAAGTATTCAAGATTGACTAATCTTGTGTTTCTATAATCCCGCAAATAAAATGAATCTGCGCTTAAGAACTTGGTGGAGGGTAATATAAAATTCGGCCCAAACGATTTATAGCTTGTTGTACTTATTCAATATATATATTGTTTATAAAATTAAAATCGAAAATATCCTGATAGCAATGTGAATCGCTTTTTAGCATTAACATGAACATATAGAATGTGTCACGGATGTGATATTATCATTAAAATGACTAAATTATATTATTTTTGCTTGCAATTTTTGCGTACTGATTGCTCGATATTGTGTCAGTATATTTCAACGATTCTGCCTCTACTAAAAATAATGTCGGTCTGGTTTCAGTGATCCTTGTAAGTTTTCTTTTCATTTTCATCTGCCTTTGCAATCAACTCAAAATTAAAAGGAACACGCTGATAAACAATGTTCCATGTTAAATTTCCTTTTTTGGCTATGGTGATAAATTGAAATTTTATTTGCTTCACAAGAAATTCATTGGCCGAACAAGGCAGAAATATCAAATATTTTGGCAAATATATTTATGTCCATCTCTTTTGTGGACCAAGCAACTAACCAGAGCCAACAAACTAAAGCAATCAATGCATTTTCATTGTCGTTGTAGTAGCAGTAGTGTAGTAGTCTATGCAAAAAAGATATACAAATTATAATCCACAAGAAGGACACAATCGGCAAATTTATTTTGTGGCTATGTTGGGTTAAAATATTTTTGGTCAAGATTTCTTTGATGAAAACTAAGATTAAAAAAAATTTTCTGAAAAAAAAAGTTCTAAAATGTTATGCAATGTGATATTTGAGCAAGTAGAGAGTGGCCATAAACACTGAGGATTTAAGTTAGGATGGAATAAAAGAACAAAGATATTTTAAAGTTTTTATACTTTAATACAAATATTTTGTTTATCTAGCAACCAATCTATAGTTTTGGGAATCATCTATTCTCGCAGTGCTACGCAATTACAAATTGTGTAATATCATAATATGAGTAATTGGAAAAGTGGACATTTCATGCTTTGGTTTGAGCAAAATAAATTCGAAGAAATTGAAAAGGTTTGGCATTAATTTTAATAATCATTGCAAATAACTACGCCTATAGTTTGAATTTGTATGAAACAATTCCACAAATTGATTTTTTGAAGAGTTAGCTGGTATTTGGTGTAATTGAAAAGGAAATCAACCAGGTATCAACTACTTGTTGGGAATATTGGCTATAGAACTTTTTAATGGATAAATTTATCATAATTCCACAAAACTTTTTTATGTGAAAGTTGAGGTGATATTCCTATTACATTTACAAGACTGTTGTGATCCTAATAGGTCGCAGCAAATTCTGGAAGTTTTAGCTCTCAGAAATCTGGGCATTATATTGAAACACAATATGGATTGAAGCTCATAACCCGCACAAACAAGTATGGATGTGTGTCCAGGGATCGAAAAACGCAGGTTTTTTCATACCTCTTCATCCTGGTCCAGTACCGGTATTACACACCCGAATGATGTAGTACCTGTGGTTACGACAGTTTTTGAGAAAAAAAATTTTGAAAAATTTTATTTCTATAGACAATTTTTGTCAAAAATTTATTTTCGGGTAGAATTTTTGCAAAATTTTTATTTCTAAGAAAATTTTGCTCAAAATTTTATTTTCTATAAAAAATTTTTAGCAAAATTCGTATTACGGTAAGACAAATTTTGTCAAAAATTTATTTCGGTAGAACCTTTTTTGGCAAAAATTTTTTCTATGGAAAATTTTTGCAAAATTTTATTTCGGTAGACATTTTGTCAAAATTTTATTTCTTAGAAAATTTGTCAAGCATTTTATTTCGGTTAGATAAAATTTTTTGTCATAAATTCTTATTTCGTAGAAATTTTTGCAAATTTTATTTCTATAAAATTTTTTAGCGAAAATTTTATTTCTATAAAAATGTGTCAACAGTTTTTAGTTCGGTAAGGAAATTTGTCAACAATTTTATTTCTCTTGAAGATTTTTGTGAGTACCTGTATTACAGCCCCAGAATGAGTAGTACCATTTTGCGTACACATTTTTGAGAAAAAAAAATTTTGGCAAAATTTTATTTCTATAGACAATTTTTGTCAAAAATTTATGTCGGAAGAAATTTTTTCGCAAAAATTTGTATTTCTAAAGAAAATTTTGTCAATTTTATTTCTATAAAAAATTTTTAGGGCAAAATTGTATTTCGGTAGACAAAATTTTGTCAAAATTTTTATTTCGGATAGAACTTTTTGCAAAAATTTTTTTAATTTCTATTGGGAAAAGTTTTTTGCAAATTTTATTTCGGTAGACAATTTTGTCAAAAATTTTATTTCTATAGAAAATTTATTTGATAACATTTTATTTCGGTTAGAAAAATTTTGTCAAAATTTTATTTCGGCTAGAAAAATTTTGTCAAAATTTTATTTCGGGTAGAAAATTTTGTCAAATTTTTATTTTCGGTAAATGTTTTGCAAACTTTATTTCTATAAAAAATTTTTAGCAAAATTTTATTTACTATAAAATGTTGGTCAAATTTTATTTCGGTAGGAAGTTTTTGTCCAACATGTTATTTGCTATGAAATTTTTGTCAAATTTTATTTCTATTGAATTTTTTTTGCAAATTTATTTCTTTTGAAAATTTTTGTCAAAACTTTTATTTCAGGTAGAAAATTTGTCAAAATTTTATTTCGGTAAGTAAAATTTTTTGTCAAAATGGTTATTTCTATAAAAAAATTATTGGGGCAAAACTTTATCTCTTAAGAAAATTTTTGAGGCAAAATTTTATTTCTATAGAAAATTTTTACCAAATTTTATTTTCTATAGTAAAATTTTTGGCAAAATATTATTTCTATAGAAAAATTTGGCAAATTTTATTTCTATAGCAAAATTTTTGTCACATTTTATTTCGTAGAAATTTTTTTCCAAAAAATTCTATTTCTATAAAATTTTGTCAAATTTTTATTTCTATATACAAATTATTTAGCAAAATTTTATTGCTATAGAACAATTTTGTCAAATTTGTTTGCGGTAGAAAATTGTTGTGCAAAATTTTATTGGGTCAGTAGTCAAATTATTGTGCAAAATTAATTATTATCGGTAGACAATTTTTGCAAAATTTTTAGATGGAAATTTTGCAATGTCTTGATTTGGGTAGAATAATTTTGTCAAAATTTATAAAGTCGGTAAGAAAAATTTTGTCAAAAATTTCATATTTTATAGAAAAATTTTTTCAAAATTTCATGTTCTATAATAAAAAATTTGAAAAATTTAATTTCTGTGGAAAATTTTTGCAAAATTTTAATTCGCTACAAGAAAATTTTTGCAAAATGTTATTTTTTTTAATGTAAAAGAAATTTCTTAGTTTGCAAGGAAACAATTGGAGTTAAAATTGCAAAAAATGTTTTTAGTACCACGGATGACGGTCGTATTACTATTAATATGTTGATTGGGATACACGAATTTAGTAAATCATTTTTGGTGTAATACATTTTCCCTTTTTTTAAGTTAATTAATCTAACGTATATAATTATAAAGTCAAAGAAAACGCTCCCAAACAAAATAACTTCATGAACTTAGATAAATTTAAAATTGCTTTTTATAGTGCCAAAAGGTTCACTTTTTTTTTTTTGTGTGGCTGGACTTTCTTTTTTACAACTCGAGTCCATTTCTGAAGCTGCTTAGGAAGAAATGCTCGCGTTTTATGGCTTACACATATATAATTAAAAAATTGTCCTTTTAACAATGTCAACTGTGGTGTTTAATTAAATTATTAGACCAAGGTCAAGATGGCTGTAATTTTGTTATCACGTTTTCGCAATACATAATTTAAAACAACTTCCTCATAAATTTACGTTTCTGTTTTTAATGGCATATAGCTGGAAAAAACACAACTCCCATAACAATTAAATAAAGATATGCAGAATTGTGTGGTCTAATTCAATTCAATTACCAAATCGTCATTACCAATGCGAGAATGCAAGAATGATCACTGTACACAATAATGGCTTTTGTCCAAATACATCATTTGGACAATGTTGAAATACAATTGAGGTCAAAATGAATAAATAATATTCTTGCCCGTTCTTATGGCGTCACTAGAGACGGTTTGAGGGGCCACAAAATAAAACCAATGTTCACGTGCAACAGGTGTACAAAAATTGGTTCCATAGTTACAGCACGCTAACAGACACAACACCAAGTTTGCAAAATGGAGCAATAGGATGGTAGAACCACGGGTTGCCACAGTTGGTGAATTTCTATAAAAAATGGTAGTTTTTTTGGTAGAAATGGTAGAATGTCGTCCATTTGTTTTTGGTAGATTTTTGCAAAATATACCTCTCCAGCAACTAAAAGTACTTCATAAATTTTTTGTTATAGAAATAAATTTTGAGAAATTTTTCTTAAATAGAAATTTTTGAAAAATTTTTTAAGCAGAATATAATTTTGACAAAAATTTTCTATAGAATAAAATGTTTACAAAAATTTTACTAATAGAAATTTTGATCAAAATTTGCTATAAGAAAATAATTTTTGACAAAAATCTCTTATACGAAATAAAATTTTTAAAAACGATTTTCTATAGAAATAATAAAATTTTGACTAAAAATTTCCATACGGAAATAAAATTTTCACAAAATTTTCTATACGATTAAAATGTTGACTAAAATCTCCAGTGAAATAAAATCTTTGACAAAATTTCTTTAGAAATAAAATAGTTGACAACATTTTCTATAAGAAATAACATTCGATGAACAAATATTTTTCTGAAGAAATTAAAAATTTACAAAATTTTCCAAAGAAATAAAATTTTGGCGGAAGTTTTCTATAGAAATAAAATTTTGGCAAAAATTTTTCTATAGAAATAAAATTATGTACAAAATTTTTCTGATAGAAATTAAAACAATTTTTACACCAAATTTTTCTATAGGTAAATAAAATTTTTACAAGATTTTCTATAGAAATAAAATTTTGCACAAACGGTTTCTACGTGAAATAAAATTTGTCAAAACATTTTTTCTATAAGATTAAAATTTTGAACAAAATTCCCAGTAGAAATAAAATGCTTGACAAACATTTCTTTAGAAAATAAAGATATTGACAAAATTTTCGCTAAATAACATTATGACAAAATTTTCTGAAGAAATTAAAATATTACCAAAATTTCTTATAGGAAAATACAAATTTTGGCAAAATTTTTCTATAGAAATAAAATTAGAACAAATTTTCTTATAGAAATACAAAATTTTTTACAAAATTTTTCGGTAGAAATAAAATTTTTACAAAAAAATTTTCCTATCAAAATAAAAATTTTGGACAAACGTTTTCTACGGCAATAAAATTTTCCACAAAATTTTTATAGAATTAAAATTTTGACAAAATTCGCCAAGTAGAAATAAAATCTTGACAAACCAATTTCTTTTAGAAATAAAATATTGACAAAAATTTTCTATAGAAATAGATATGTATGACAGACATTGTTCTTGAAGAAATTAAATTTTAACGACAATTTTCATATAGAAATAACATTTTGGCCAATAATTTTCTATAGAAATAAAGTTTTGGCGAAAGGTTTTCTAATAGAAATAAAATTTGGCAAAATTTTCTATAGTAAATAAATTAATGACACAAATTTCTCTATAGAAATAAAATTTTACCAAAATTTTCTAATAGAAATAAAATTTTGACTACGGAAATAAATTTTTCACAAAATTTTCTATAGAATTTAAAATTTTGACAAAGTTCCCAGTAGAAAAAAAATCTTGGACAAGCATTTCTTTAGAAATTAAAATATTGACAAAATTTCTATAGAATATAACATTATGACAAAATTTCTGAAGAAATTTAAAATTTAACAAACATTTTTATAGAAATTAAAATTTTGACAAACGTTTTCTAGCGGAAATAAAATGTTCACAAAATTTCTCTATAGAATCAAAATTTTTTGACAAAGTTCCCAGTGAAATAAATCTTGACAAACTATTTTCTTTAAGAAATAAAAATATTGACAAATTTTTCTATAGAAATAAATTTATGACAAAATTTTCTGGAAGAAATTAAATTTTAACAAAATTTTCTATAGAAATAGAAATTTGGCGAAGTTTTCTAACATAGAAATAAAATTATTGGAAAAAATTTTCCTATAGAATAAAATTATGAGCAAAAATTTTCTATAGGCTAAAATTTTTGACAAAATTTTCTATCGAAATAAAATTTTGCCACAACGTTTCTACGGATATGTAATTTTCACAAATTTTCTATAAGTATAAATTTTGAGCCAAAAATTCCCAGTAGAAATAAAATTTTGACAAACATTTCTATTAGAAATAACAATATTGACAAAATTTTCGATAGAAATGACATTTATGAAAAATTTTGTGAAAGAAATTGAAATTTTAACAAAATTTTCTATAGAACTAAAAATGTTGGCAAAATTTTCTATAGAAATAAAATTTTGGCGAAGTCTTTCTACAGAAATAAAATTTTGGCAAAAATTTTCTATAGAAAATAAACTTTTGACAAAATTTTATAGAAATAAAATTTTTAACAAAAATTTTCTGTAGAAATAAATTTTCACAAAATTTTCTATCGGAAATAAACGTTTTGACAAAATTTCCCATAAAATTAAAATTTTGACAAAATTTTCTAAGCAGAAATTAAAATATTGACAAATTAATCTGAAGAAATGAAATTAAAAAAAAAAAAAAAAAAATAAATTCGATAGAATAAAATTTTGAGAAAATTTTCTACGGAAATAAAATTTTGACAAAATTTTTCTATAGAACCTATACCCGAACTATGGAGAATCACAAAACTTTAACTCTTTTTGACCAGTAAAGTACGATAGGCGCATCTAACACAGACTTTCGCGCTGCCCTTCCCTACACTTTTAATTTCAATACACATATTTTTCTGTCTATTTGAAATCGGCTGAAATCACTTGGTCAAAGAACTCTCTAAATATCTCCGACTTAATAAATTTCCCAGTGAAAATTTGGAAATTTTCTATTCCAGGAATATTATTAAAATGTAATTCATTCAAGAGATTAAAATATCTCTCTCAACCTCGTGTTCGGAAACTCTTCCAAGTATGAGGGATGACAGATTCAGCTAAACTGTACTTGCTACTTTTGTCGATACCCTGTTGATCAATTTTTTAATTACACGAAACAGCCAACTTCTTCTTCATCAAGATTTCTGAGTCAAAATGATTATTGATAAATGTTTAGTAATCATGAACCTTAGATTAAATTGGCCACAAGGCTGGCAAAAGACTGCATTCGCCACAATTCCACAGCCATTCGATCACAACCAACACAATATGGAGGCAATTGTGGTAACGATAGTGTCAGCGATGACCTTCATTTGAGTTTTGCCAAAAAGAAAACCAAAACAGAACCCAAAGGCACCACAATTTCATATCCTCCAACACCAAAATAGTAATAAAGGATAGAAACAAATTTTAGGGCCAGAAATATTGCGTTGTTTTTCTTGTATCGTTATTCAGGTATGATATGGGTTACCAGGCCAACTTGTTGTTGACAAACAAAACAACAGAAAAAATAATAATAAAATAAATTTTTCATATATTTTTTCCGTATAACATGGCTGCTTGGCTGGCTGGGCAATAAACAAATAATAAATATAAATATTTATTGCCTCTACCCAAAATAAGTACACGTTTAATGAAGCAATCAAATTAACATTGAAACAGTACATAATAGCCTAGTAATTGAACATTTCTGGAATGGTTAGAGGGGCGGAATGGATATCGCAAAGTCATTGATAAAACTACTACATTTCACGCGATATCAAAATCTAACTAGAGCTATATAGACGACATGGAAATAATGAATTGAAGACATATTGCTATAAGTGCAAAATAATAGTTGGAGTACACAAATTTCGAAAATTGGTAAACTTGATGCGGCCTTTGAAGCACGGTTGCCACTCGTGCCAAAATGATAATACCAAAATTTTACGGAAAAATCTGTCAATTTAAAAACTGGTGTATTTTCAAGGAAATTTTTCATTTGCTATAAGAAATTTGAAATAGAAATTTCCATAGAAGTGAACAGTATATAAAAAATTTTTATTCACATAGAAAATTTTTAAAAATTTTATTTGCTGTAGAAAATTTTGTCAAAATTTTTATTTCTATATAGAAAAATTTTGTCAAAATTTATTTCTACACAGAAAAATTTTGTCAAATTTTATTTCCTATAGAAAATATTGTTTCGTATAAATTTTATTTTTATAGAAAAATTTCTCTGCGAAATTTTACTTCTATAATGAAAATTTTGTCAAAATTTTAATTTTTATACAAAAATTTCCTCAAAATATCTTTCTCAAAATTTTATTTTTATAGAAAGTTTCTCAACAATTTTACTTGCTATAGAAAATTTTGTCAACATTTTATTCTATAAAATTTTTAAAATTTTTATTTCTTATAGAAAAAATTTTGTCAAAATTTTATTTCTATAGAATTTTGTTTTGTATAATTTTATTTCCTATAAAGAAATTTTTGTCAAAAAATTTATTTCTAAAATAGAAAATTTTTCCTCAAATTGTATTTCTATAAAAATGTTTTGTCAATATTTTTGTTATACTAGAATTTTGTCAACATTATTATTTTTTAGAAAATTGTATTTCTTTGATTTCATAAATATTTTCATAAATTTTTTCGGAACCGGCTATGCATGTAAAACCTTTTTTCGGAGTTTCAAGTGTGGTTCATAGTTTGGGTTTAAAATGAACTGCCTGAATTATTCTGATAATTGGTCTGATAGTATTTTGCCTGCAAGTAGGAGGATGCTGATGAGGACTGTGGTAATTCCGAAAAGATGCGTTTCCGTCCACCATCATCAAATAATTTAGACAAACATTATTTTCCTCTGCTTGAGTTTACGCTACTCACTTGTAGTTTAGTCAATGCATGGTTTTCAAGCTGAAATAAAAAACAACAAAAAAAACAACAACAATGATTAAAGAACAGAAGCCAACATAACAAAACAAAACAAGAACGAAAATTTTATTTCAATAGAAAATTTTGTTTGTATAATTTTATTTCTATGGGCACTTGTTGTCAAGAAAATTTATTTGCTATAGAAAATTTTGTCAGACTTTATTTCTATAGAAAATTTTCGTCAAAAAATTGTAATTTCTATAAATTGTTGTCAAAATTTTAGTTCTATAGAAATATTTTGTCAAAATTTTATTTCTATAAGAAAATTTTAGTCAAAAATGTTATTTCTATGAAAATTCTTTATTTCTATTAGAAAATTTTGTCACAATTTTTTATTCCTATAGAGAGTTTTTGTCCAAATTTAATTTCTTTTGTAAAATTTTGTGCCATATTATTATTTCTATAGAAAATGTCTGTCAAAATATTATTTCTATAGAAATTTTTTGTCAAAAATTTTATTCCCATAGAAAGTTTTGTCCAAATTTTGTTTCTATAGAATTTTTTTTCAAATTTTTTATTATTATGACGTTTTGCAAAATTTTTGTTTTCTTAAAAAAAAAATTAAAAATTTGTCAAAATTCTTACTTCTATATAAAATTTTCTCAAATTCTTACTTCTATATAAAAATTTTCTCATTTTATTTCTATAAGAAGAATTTTCCGTCGAAAATTTTATTTCTAAATAGAAAATTTTCTGCAAAAATTTTATTTGTTTAAAAAATTTGTCCAAATATTACTATAGGAAAATATTGTCCATCATTTTATTTTCTATAGAAAATCATTGTAAGAAATTTTACTTTGTATAGAAAAATTTGTGTCAAAATGTTATTTCTATACGAATTTTTTGTCCAACATTTTATTTCTTCAGAAAATTTTGTCAAAATTTTTTTTCTATAGAAAATTTTGTCAAAAATTTTTTCTATAGAAATTTTTTGTAAATTGCTTTTCTATAAGAACATTATTTCTAGAAAAATTGTTTTTAAAATTTTATTATTCATACGAATATTTTGGTCACATTTTATTTTCTATCGAAAATTGTATCAGATTTATTTCTATAAAAATATTTTGTCAAAATTTTTTGTAATTTCTTACATCGTAAATTTTGTCAAAACATTAATTTCTTATAGAAACTATTTGTCAAATTTTATTTGCTATAAAAAGATTTTTAGAATTCGAGAATTATATATTATAGGGCAATCTGATAGCTATATGTTCTTTGGCCTATAAAATTTTCAAAATCTAAATAACTTTAATAAATTCACTTCAACTAGTTATTAAGTTCCTCTTCAGAAACTGTGATCATTTCAAAATTTAGATATGCATATGAGGCGAATTGTGAAAATCATCACATGAGGCCACTTCTTTGGTAAGCTGACAGGAAGGAAGCATGGCACCGGACAATTATACATGGCAACTTACTTGAACATTTCGCCGTCAATGGACAACAAGAAAACTTACATTTTTTGGGCTTTCTTCCATTCGTTTTCGTTTTTGGGAGCATCGCATAAAGTTTGAAAGAAGACATGTTCACCTACTGATTTTCACAAGATAACTAAAAAGGCTCCTAGACCACTATTGACGGACTAAAAGTTTCTAGGAACGCCATTTACAAACGTCATTTTCAGTTTTTTATTTATTTTTTTTGCTTTTTCTTTGGTACTTTTCCTAGGTAGATATGTCAGTTCATGCGATTTTCTTTTTTTTCTAAACTAAAGATATATATATATAAGGAGATTATATAATATAAGATTATGTGAATTTCTCTCATTTTTTTTTTTGGATGTAACATCATGGACGCAATGAAAATATATAAAATTACCTAGTTAGAATAATACCATTTTATCTGGCATCATCAGGAAAAAATATAAAATTTTCTCTCCATTTAGGAGATATATAAGATAATAAAGAAACACACGATCATGGCCTATTGACGATTTTGTTATTTTGAAAATCGAGATAAGAAAGTGTGCTGAATAAATTGGCGCAATCTTAGAATAGATAGAAAATAGTTGAAGAATGTAATATGAGCCATTGAAGTGAAAAAATTAAAGGAAAAGTGGAAGAAAATTCAAAAAAAAAAAAACAAGTATATACGGAAGAGGATATAAGACCAGGCGAATCTTATGTACCAACCACCAATAAAAAGATATAGAGATAGAAACTTCTAGCGAAAGATAAGATATAATAGATATATGGGTTGTGTAAAAAATTAAAACTTCTATTCCTGCATGGTTGTTGGATACCTATACTAACATCAATAATATATACGAAGAATAGAATATTTTGCTCTCCAAAGAGAGATAGAGGTAACAAATCTGGGATCAAGAGATATATATAATATAGGGCCTAATAATAAAAATATGGACGGCGATATCCGACACAATTTTGCATGGGAGTTTGAAGGCCAATATATTAACACGTACCAAATTTCAAAACTGAAAATCAGATGAAATTTTGGTCTTCGAGAGTTTTCCGTGGAGGGTCGACATTGTGATCGTTATATGGGGGCTATATATAAAAAAAATTATGAGCCGATGTGGACGACAAATTTTTGCATGGTTGTTAGAGAACCATATACTAAACATCACGTCTAAAATATATACAGCCATATCGGATGAAATTTGCTTCTCTTAGAGGCTCGCAAGCCAAAATCGGGGGATCGGTTTATATGGGGGCTATATAAATATATAGGACCGATGTGGACCAATTTTTGCATGGTTGTTCGAGACAATGACTAAATGTACCAAATTTCAGCCGGATCGGATGAAAAGTTGCTTCTTCTTAGAGGCCAAATAAAGCAAGAACAAATCGGGGGATCGGTTTATAATAGAGAGAGAATATAATAATAAAATTATGAACCGACCGATGTGGACCATTTACTTGCATGGTTGTTGGACGACCATATACTGACACCATGTAACCAAATTTTCAGCCGGATCGGATGAAAGTTGCTTCTCTTAGGGCCTCGCAAGGCCAAATCGGGCGGATCGTTTTTATATGGGGCTATAGTATAAATTATGGACCGATGTGGACCAATTTTTGGCATGGTTGTTAAAGACCATAATACTAACACCAGTACCTAAATTTATCAGCCGGATTCGGATGAAATTTGCTTCCCTAGGGCCTCGGCAAGCCAAATCGGGGATCGTTTTATAATGGGGGCTTATATAAATTATGGGACGATTTGTGGACCAATTTTTGCGTGGTTGTTAAGAGGACCACATATAACCCATCGTACGGCAAATTTCAGCCGGTCGGATGAAATTTGCTTCCTTAGAGGCCTCGCAAGCCCAATTTTGGGGTCCGTTTATCATGGCTATACGTAAAGTGGACCGAATATGTCCGCATTTGCAATAACCATCCGACCTACATAACAACTACTTGTGACCAAGTTTCAAAGTCGATAGCTGTTTCGTTCGGAAGTTAGCGTGATTTTCAACCAGACGGACGGACGGACAGCACGGACGGAACGGACATGCTCAGATCGACTCAGAATTTCACCACGAACCGCAGAATAAATATATTACTTTATTGGGTCTTAGAGGCAATATTTCGATGTGTTTAGCAACGGAATGAACAAAGTAATATAACCCCCATCCTAATGTGGTGGGTATAGGAAAATCCCGTCAGCCACAATTATCTGATTATGTTTAATATTCAAACATGCCACACATTCCAACTAATCAATCCTTACAATTCTAACGTGTCGGTAACACACTCTCTTTCTATTAATTTCCCATAGAATAGTAAATTTCAAAACACACACCACACAGCCTGAGTAGCAATCAAACCTACAATGCATGAACCACTAACAATCAATGTAAAGCTAAAACAAAGTTATAAACAATGCTTTCGCATGACTCTCAACTATCAGCGATCCCATATTAATAGGAACCAACAACCAGGCCAATTTCTCGTCATTAACTTTTGTTATAACTTTATTGTCAGGTTAACACAAATCTCAAAAT
>PGFW01050374.1:0-19339 GCA_003123925.1 Haematobia irritans | reverse complement strand
AATAAGTATATAACCCTACGGGAAATGGGTCAATCCCAGAACAGTACAGACTAGTCCCTGTGATTGTACGACCAGTCCCAGTTCTAGTCAAAACGTAGGGTTGGTACCAGTATCTTTCAACATGGGTTTGTCATTGACGGAGTAAATTTGCACTTTAGAACATTGACTTGACTCACTCCAAAGAACACGTCCTGTGACAATTTAGTAGGGCCATCCCACAGATAGGTCCTAATGAATCAGTCTGGGACAGGCTCTTAAGAACCTGTTTCACTTTGAGCATCCGAATCGCGCCAAAAGAAGAAAACATTTAGGATAGTAGACTATTCTGATAACTGTATGTCAGTACTTGTGTAGATCCAATAAGATTTTGATACCAGTAGATTATAGAAACCCTTAAATTATATGAAAATTTGAAAATTGCAAAAAATGGAGCACCGTTATCAGTTCCTGTTGATAGACTGCAGTCCAATTAGCCCAATATTTCAACAATCCCATTTATATCGTTAGAAGTGCAAGGAATGTTAAATATACTTCGTACAACAACGACTTGAATGTTCAGCATAAATGGTAAAAAGATTATTTTTAGTAAAAAAATCATTGATTCTATTAATGTATATTTTTTTCCTCTCAAATAAAATTTTTGGTTTACCAAACCAAATTCAATTAGCAATTTTTAGTCCAAGAAAAATTAGGAGAAAAAAAAGAATTCTGAACATCATTTCGACCGAATTGTATTAAAGCTAAACAGAAATATTTATTTTCATTTATTTGTTTCACCTTAGGGACATTTTCCATGAATAGCAAATTATAATCTAGAAATTGTATAAAATTCCTAAAAGAAAACAAACGAATATATTGGACAAATGAATTGCGAAAGTAAGTAATCTCTTCGGGAATATAACCAAAATGTGGCATCTAGTGGCCAGATGTGTACGTGTCTGTGATTAAAACATAACATGAATACGTAAAAAGCTAAGAAAACTAAATATACAAATAGAAAATAAAAAAAATTAATAAGAGCCATTATGGTGTGTTGATTAGCATAACCGTGCTGAAGCTTATGAGTACATCCAGGTAGCAAGTTTTACACGCAGATACAAGTTTTACACGCAGTTTACATCAATTTCGATAGAGACAATATATAATTGAGTATTGTGCGGCCCAGTTATTTTCACGAGCTCAACTAGCCTAATGACCCTGGATCGATTTTAGCACCGTGGTTACAATGGTTAGCATTGCGCATGATTCCTACTGTCGACACCGAAACCAAAAAGTTTTTCAGCGGTGATATCCCACCTCAGTAATGTTGGTGACATTTCTGTAGTGTTTCAAAGCTTCTCTTATGGTTTCACTCGCATGTGGAACGCCGTTCGCTGCTATAAAACTAGGCCATTGTGATGTGAGGCTTTAACTGGAATCGGCAGCACTCAGTGATAAGAGTAGAAGTTCAACCATGTGGTATCACAATGGCTGATATAGTCTAAGTGGCTGAATAATCCCGGACGCTGCGCACCTAACCGTACCTTCGTAGTACGATTTTAAGTAACGTAACTAACATTCGCTGACGCACAACGAATACATACTCGAAGTATTAATCTATACTCGCCGAAACTTATTAAATTATTTGTAATTTTGTATTTTTTTTTTTTTTAAAAAATGTGAGATAGTACTATTGGTATTGCTGCACACTTCCATCACTGCGTTGAAGCAAACTAAAATTATTTCGACTTCAACAAAAGCAAAAGAAATGATCCATAAATAATCATAATGAATTATGTGTTCATACTGAGATAAAAATTCACACAGCAAACGGAATTAGGGAGTCCTTATAGCACATAATGAGCTTCTATCACACGTTCGCCATATTTCCCAAATCCATCAAAAATTCATACAGAAAAGAGCCATATAACTTCATTGAAAACAACACTACCATTAAGAGTTAAAGATGAGAAAAAAGGGAACAAATGGTGAGTTCAAATCAGAAGATGATTTTGTCTTGAAATTATTTTCCATTTTTATACGTTATTTGGTTATCCTCTAAGAAGAGGTTATTTGTTTTGGTCTAAGAAAAGGTGACTTGCTGCATTGGTACCGCGAGCAATTTAGTTCCAACCAAATATCTCTTCCTATTTTTAAAGGCCGGTGAAATTCCTATAAGAATTAATTTTAATTTCTATTGATTATTTTTAACAAATTTTATAAAATCAAATTTGCAAAATTTCTATTGTGCAAAAAGAGGATTTCTAACTATAGTTACAAAATTCTATAAAAGAATTGTTGACAAAATTCTTTGAAATGAATTTTGACCAAAGTTTCTATAAAGAAATTTGAATCTGAAAATTTTTTTTGACATTACAATTTCCTTGAATGAAATTTTAACCTATAAATTAATTAAAATATTACTATGAAATGAATATTTGGACAAATTTCGTATAGAAATGAATTTTGACAAAATTTCCTCTAGAAGATGAATTTTAAGAAATTTTGCTATAGAGATGAAAATTTTGACAAAATTTCTATGAAAAGGTGAATTTGAGCAAATTTTCTCTATAACATAAATTTAGACACAAAATTTCCTATATAAAAGAAGATTTTAAAATTTCATATGTAAAATTATGCATTGATGAACTTTTGAAAAACTTCTTCATAGAAATAATTTTGCAAAAATTTCCTATAGAAATGAATTTTGACACAAATTTCTATACGAAAATTAATTTAAAAATTTTCAAATGAAATTTTGAAAATTTCAATAAAATGACAACATTTGCAATTTCCTAAGAATAATTTTAGACAATTTCAATAATAATTTGAAAATTTTAGAGAAAATAAATTTAGACAATTTCGTATAGAATGAATTTCTGACAAGCATTTCTCAGAAATGAATTTGACAATTCAATGATGGTCTGAATATTGATAATGAATTTTGTGAAAATTCATATAGAATGAATTTGGACAAAATTTCCTATGAGAAATACTTTGACAAATTCACTAATTAAATGAATTTTGACAAAATTCCTAGTAGAAATGAAATTTTGCCAAAATTTCTATAGAAAATGAAATTTTGACAATAAATTTATTATAGAAATGAAATTTTGCCAAATTTCCTATAGGAAATGAAATTTGACATTCTTATAGAAGATTATTTTGATCAATTTCCTATGAAATGAAATTTTACAAAATTTCCTATGAATGAATTTTGAAAAAATTTCCTATGATGATTTTGACATAATTCCTATAGTATTACAAAATTTCCTATAGAATATGAATTTGAGCAACATTTTTCCAATAGAAATGAATTTTGACAATAATTCATATAGAAATGAAATCTGCACAAAATTTCTTTGATAATTTTGGGAAAATTCCTTAAATTTTCGAAAATTTCCTATGAGAATGTAATTTTAACAAAATTTCGTGAAATTTAATTTTGACACAAATTTACTATAAATAAATTAAAATGTCCTATAGTAAATGATATGTTACAAAATTTCCTATAAAGACTGAATGAAATTTCTCAGAAATGAGAAATTTCTATAGAAATGAATTTTGACAAATTGTCCTATAAAATGAAATTTTAACAAAATTTCTATAGGAAATGAAATTTTGACAAAAATTCATGATAGACAATGAAATCTTGACAAATTTCTTATATAGACTGAAATTTTGACAAATTATCATCTAGACATATGACATTTTGGACAAAATTCTATAGAATGAATTTTGACATAATTTCCCTATATAGAGATGATTGTTGACAAATATTTCCTTATAATGAAATTTTGACCAAATTCTTATAGAATGAAATTTTGAATTTCCGTATAGAATAAATTTTGACAAATTGATAGAATAAAATTTTGACCACTTCTCCTATAGAAATAATATTTGACAACTTTCTATAGGAATGATTTTGCAAACTTCCTTATATAATCGCGAATTTTGAGCAAATTTAACAATATAGAAGGAAATCTTACAAAATTCTTAGAATGATAATTTGACAAATTCTATAGAATGAAATTTGACAATTCTATGAATGATTTTGACTAAATTTTTTGAAATGATTTTGACAACATTTCTATGATGAATTTTTGACAAATTCTATGATGAATTTTGACAAAAATTTCCATTCTTTCATGAAATTTTGACCAAAATAATGTTCTATAAATAATGGTTGAAAGATTCCGATATTATGAATGAAAATGTTGACAAATTTTCGTATAGAAATTGAATGTTGACAAATTTCCATGACAGAATAATGCAATTTTTTTTGTTAGAAGAATTCGAAAAACATTTTAAAATTTCATAGAAATGAAATTTAACAAAATTTTCCTATGAAATGATTTTGATCAAATTTCCTATAGAAATGAATTTTGACAAAATTTCCTATAAAATGAAATTTTGACAAAATTTCCTATAGAAATGAAATTTTGAAAATTTTTTAGAATGAATTTTGAGAAATTTCTATTAGAAATGAAATTTTGACAAATTTCTATAGAAATGTTTTGAACAAATTTCCTAAGAAATTGTATTTTGACAAATTTCCTATAGAATGAAGATTTGACAAAATTTCTATAGAAATGAAATTTTTGACAAGAAATTCTTATAGAAATGAAATTTTGAAAATTTCCTATAGAAATAGAAATTTTGACAATTTCCCTATAGAGAATGAATTTGACGAAATTTCTTATAGAATGAAATTTTAGAAAAAAAATTTCTATAGTATGAGTAGCATTCTTGAATCTAATTTACAATTTATTAGAATGAAATTTGTACAAGAAATTTCTTAGAATGAATTTGACAAACTTCGTCTATAGAATGAAATTTGGAACAAATTCCAATATAGAAATATTTTGGACAAATGTTCTATAGAAATGAAATTCTTGACAAATTTCAGATAGAATGAATTTTGCACTTTCGTAGAATAAATTTTGACAATTCTTAGCGCAATGGAATTTGACAAAATTTCACTATAGAAATGATTTTTACAAATTTCACATATAGAAAGGGAAATTTTGATAATTTCTTCAAAATGAAATTTGACAAAAATTTCGATAGAATGAAATTTGCAAATTTACTAGTAGAAATGAATTTTCAGAATTTACTATAGATGAGTTGTGGACAATATTTCCTATATAAATGAAATTTTTACAAATTGCCTTATAAATGACATTTTGACAAAATTTCTTAAAATGCAATTTGAAAAATTTTCCAATATAGAATGAGAATTTGACAAATTCCTATTCATGAATTTTCGAAAAATTCATATAATTGAATTTTGACAAATTCTTTAGAAATGATTTTGACAAAATCTATTAGAAATTTAATTTTGTCAAAATTTCTATAGAAATTTAATTTTGAAAAATTTCTTATAGAAATGAAATTTTGCAAAAATGTCCCATTACAATGATTTTGAAAAAAACATTTCTTAAATGTAAATATGTTGCAAATTTCTCTATAGAATGAATTTTGACAAAATTTCCTATGAATTAATTTGAGCAAATTTCTTGTCAGAGAATTAATTTTTTTGAAAATTTCCTATAGAAATGAAATTTTGACATAATTTCCAATGAAATTTAATTTAATAAATTTCCATTATAGAAATGAATTTGACAAATTCATATAGAAAATGAAATTTTGACAAAATTTCTATGATATGCAACTTCTTTAACAATTTCACGTATGTAAGATTTACATTTCACAAAAATTTACTAAAGAAATTACATTGACCCACATTCCTTAGAAATGAAATTTTGCAAATTCCCTATGAATGAAATTTTGAAATTTTCTATAGCAACTGAAATTTGACAAATTCCATATATAGAAATATTTTGAGAATTTTCAATAAAATGAAATTTTTTTTGAAACTTTTTTTCATAAAATTAAATTTTGAAAAATTTTTCTATAAATGAATTTTGACATTCTATAGATATGAAATTTTGACAAATCTATAAATGCAAATGTTGAAGTTTCTTTAGAATGAATTTTTGCGCAATTCCTTAGAAATGAATTTTTGATAATTTCCGTACCAGAAATGCGATTGAGGATAATTTCAATAAAATGCTTTTGAAATTTTCCATAATAATGAAATTTTACAAATTCCTATGAAATGATAATTTGACAATATTGTCCTATAGAAATGAATTTTGATAAATTATATGAAATGATTTTGATAAAATTTACCTATAGAAAGAATTTTGAAATTTTCCTTATAATGAATTATGACATTTTTTGTTAGAATTGAAATTTTGAAAAATTTTCCTATGTGAAGGAAATTTTGAGAAAATTTCTATAAAAATGAAGTTTGACAATTTATTATAGAAATGAAATTTAGAAAATTCTATAATAACTGAAATTTTGACAATTTCTTAGAACTTGAAATCAATGCAAATTTTTTGATATGAAACGATATTTTGACCAATTTTGACAAAATTTCGTATCAGGAAGAATTTTGACAAAATTTCGTTATAGAAATGAAATTTTGACATAATTTCCCTATAGAAATGAATTTGACGAAATTTTCCTATAGAAATGAAATTTGACATTCTATTAGAATGAATTTTGACAAAATTTCATATACAATGAGAAGTTTTGAAAATTTCCTTTAAAATGAATTTGACCATATTTCTTATAGAAATGAATTTTGACAAAATTTGCCTTAGATATTAATTTAGACAAATCCAATTAGAAATAATTTTGACAATTTCCCTATAGAATGAATTTTGACAAAAATTAATTATAGAAATGAAGATTTGACAAATAATTTCATATATAGTAAATGAAATTTGACAAAGATTTATCTATAGAAAATGAAATTTTGACATAATTCCGGTATGAGAAATTGATTTTGACAAAAGTTTCCATGGAATGAAATTTTGAACATTTCTATAGAATGAATTTTGCAAACATTTCATTATAGGATATTAATGTTGACAAATTTGCGATATGAAATGAAATTTTGACATATTTCTGCCAGCAAATGAAATTTTTGACATTTCTTCTTTTCATTTGCAGAATTGAATTTTGCAAAGTTTTTGCAAATGACAATTTTGACAAAATTTTCTATAGAAATGATTTTGACAAATTTCTTATAGAAATGATTTTGACAAAATTTCTACTATAGAAATGAATTTGAGAAATTGTTGCAAATTTTGACCAATTTCCACTTAGAAATGAAATTTGAAAATTACCATAGAATGAATTTTTGAAAAAATTCCTATAGACATTTGCAAAATTTTAAAATTTCTATAGAAATGATTTTGACAATTCATATGAATGAACAATTTGCCAAATTTCCTTTAGAAATTTAGTTTTACAAAATTTTATATAAGAAATTAATTTTAACAAAACTTTCTATAGATTATTTATAAACTTTCCTATAGAATGAAATTTACAACACAAATTTCCTTACGTAATGAATTTTGAGATAAATTTCGTTAGATGCAATTGACAAATTCCTATTAGAGTGAATTTGAGCAAAGATTTCATATAGAAATGAATTTCAAAAGAACTTTGCTGTACAAATGAAATTCTTCAAATGTATATAACGTAGTTTATCGAGACTTTAAGAATCTTTAAAGATCATGCCGGGCTTTTCTAACTGAAATTTTGAAGTTTATCATACTTCTATTACATCACAGTAAGGAAGAGTTGGAAATCGGTTGAAGCAATGATATCTAATTTTAAATTATAATATCATTATCCCATAATCGATCTACTATTAGCAATCCACATGCTTGTCTTACTACCATGATTCGGACTATTTCATTAGATTTTCGTTTGTAAAGAAGGTAAAACAGTTGATCGGAATCTATAACCGCGAGAAGAAACATGATTGCATCAATTTATTCGACGAGCATAATATATGGATAGCAGCTATTTTTTGCGGCCGACAATGTAATTTTAATTGCTCCATGTTGGCCAGTGAACATGGATTTAAGAAAATACACTTTCCTTCATTAATGTTATTTATATGATAAAAGAATTTTGTTTCCATTAAGCCAATGGTACGATTCTTACAATGTTATGTTAGTTCGCAAAATGTTTTTGTTCTGTTAAAGACACAAGAATGGTCACAACTAAATGTTTTGATTTTTATGAAAAAACTTTTTTCGTTCTCGATAAAAGGACGCCACTTGAGAGAAGAAACGCAAAAATCAAATTTGTCTTGAGCTTATTTGTTTTATTATATTTATAACTAATGATTGCTTTAGTTTGATTTTAGTGTCGTGCACATAATATTTTTACACTTTACGTTTGGTTCATTTCACATTAGTAATCATTCCATATTTACTTCGTGGCCATCAAATGATACAAACGCAGACATCATGTACTGCAATAAATAATTGATTACCTATATCAAAATGCAGAATCAACAACAGATGGTATTGATTTTTTCAATTTTCATTCGTTTTTTGTATTAATACCACGTGCATTTCTGAATAATAAATTAAAAAAACACAAATAATTCTCGTTATTCTCCGGTCCATTTCAAGAATCAAACACACACTGACGCGCAAAATGAATCGCATGAATGACCTGCTCCAATCTTTTTATAAAATTTTTGTAAGCTGCAACAATAATTAAAAATATTAAAGTGGTCCAGAAACAATGTACATGTCTTATGGCCATGTAAGGTTGTGCATGTCTATACGTTAATTGATAAAAATTATTTTTTTCTCTGCAAAAGACTAAAAATTGAGATGCGTCAGAATAATGATTTTTCCTGACCATATTAATGGTTCTCAATTCTTATCATTTAAATAATAGAAATGTTTTTGCGCGCATTTAGAGAAACCATTTAAATGCTTATTACCAACATATATTTTTTTCTCCGCCTCGATAAATTATTTACAAAACAAATCTGTTTTCGCCGACAATTATCATATCTAAATAAGCATTAATGGTATCGGCAACCATGTCAAACATGTTTTTTTCTTGTGCGTGTATCTCATATGTGGTTTGTTAAAAAATTTGCTTGAATTCGCGATCACCAACCTGCCGCTAATATCTGGTTCGTAACGTGTCCACTTAGAATATCACCAATTACGGATGGTTGTTTACAACCGAATGTCTTTTAAATTATTTATTCGGATGTCATTTCTATTTACAATATTACTTAAATGTCGAAAGAATATCGTATTTTTAATAATTCCATATTGAAACCGTCAGAAAATTATAACAATAAATTTTCCTGAAGAATGAGTACATTAGAGAATGCACTTTTCTCATCAGTGGGCAAGAAGTCAATATTTCAGTCGGAAAATCAGCGTCAAGATAGCGTGAAGAAGTTGAAAGCGAAATGGGAAATAAACCTCACGATGCCTACATACAAACCTTAAAGATTGGAACATCATGGTAGCCTTGATTATTTTATTATGCCCGAAACGGCGATATACCCTCAATTTCCCTTCAGTATGTTTTATTCGGTAACTATCTTTCTGCATAGGAATCGCCTACATTAACGTGTATACATGGCGCTATTTGTACTGCGCGCGATACCAGTTTCTATATTTACCGAGTGTATGCAGTTTCAGCTATTCTATCCTTTAGAGCCATCGTCAGTCTATGATCGTGCCATACCATTTTCTTAAATGTTTAAGGTAAAATTATTTCTCTTACCTGCCCAAAAACAACACATATTGAGCCCAACACTTTCATCGGTTAAGATTTATCGGCATCAAACTGACCTTGCTACTAGTCCGATATAAAGATTTTACTATATCGGTCTAATTTGGTGATGTTATATATCAGATATGGACGAAAATTTAACCTTAATCGCTTAAACATGTTTTTAAATTGCAATTTTCATTCTTTTGATATCATATACATTTTATTTTGATTTATTTATACATATACAATTCCATTACTTAAAAAAATAAATACATAATTTATAGAGAAGGAATTGATTTTTTAATTCCGGTCATGGTTATTTTAACGTTGGGCAACACTACACAACGAATGTTATCTGTAACCACAACCGCATGCGTCGGCAGGACCCAACACACATATGTTTTATTAGTTGTAATCGACCGAATTAATGCTCGGGTGCAAATTGGCAACTGATAGTATTGCTGCAACTCCAAAGGCGGTGGCCAGTAAAATTCGCGTTTGTCACACCTTATCTGTATTCTCTGTGTAACCATTGTCCATGGTTTCATTTATGTTCTCTATTTTTTGCGTTTCTCTTTCCGTTTTCTATTTCTATTCACCCCGTCTCTTATCTCTATTGACCGTTAGGATTAATGGGAGGGAATGGTGAATAAGGTTTCCTTCATTGGGGTGCGTGAAACTAGAATTGCCATTTCCCTTACAGCTTCTAGTTACGTTTTTTTGTGCTCAACCGTGAAAAGAACACCATCAAAACCCCATCATGGACATTTAAGCAAAAGCCGTAGGTCATATTTTGGTAGTTTTTTTTCTTCATGGCGAAAGAAATGAATTTAATAGACAAGCACAGAATAACAGTTCTATAAGGGACGTTTCAAAGGCTTTTTGTTTAGGAAAGACAATTAAAAGTAGTTTAGACAAAATGTAATAGCGTTAAGAGTTAAGAGAAGAAAAAAGAGAAAATGGTATGCTAAAAGTTGCGTAAAGTTTTTGAAAACTGTATTATAAATGATCTTTGTACGCTAATGGAAAATTTACATTAAGCGGGTTAGAATTTACCGAAAAATATTTTTTATTTTTAAATTTTAAATACCAAAAAAGACAATTGCAGATATAACTGTCGAGCGAAGGTATAATACAAGTAGACACATAGGATGCGTCATGGTCGGCGGCAAACGTTGATTGGTCGCGCACATGTTGCGAGTGTCAAGTTTTGAGAAAGAAAAATTCATATTCAGCAAACGATTTCAACGAGGTTATATTGAAATAAATGTTGAAAGACAGTTAATCGGTAGCGAAAATTAGACTAACTGTAATTCCACGCTTTGAGATTATCCATCAATAGGTGGTTGGTTAAAGAACAACACATTGCTGAATCTAAACACCCAACCACCGATGAATCAAAATATATAATAGTTTTCCTTTTGAAAATTGTCTTCATCGTAGCGGATTAACGTGATAATATATTGGATTATTCAGGGGGGGTTGTGATGACAGATATTCTTCCAAGCAGAATCGGTTCAACCCAGCTACGCTTCCCCCGAAGATACATTCAATAGATGCTACTGGATTTAATAAGACCATTTAATGTTTGAATGTTTTAGAACGTTAAAAACTAATTTTCGCATCATATTCTCTGTGTTTTCGGTTTTAAAGCCGGTTTATATTGAACAAAATAAAAAATCGAAAACCGGTTATTTAAAAAAATGGAATTTTCGGATAAACCGAAAACTGAGAAACGCACCAAGATAGGCGCAAAAAAAATTGACCGAGATGACAGCGCAAAGAGAAAAAAACGTTGTTTCTTTGTAGCAGTTTTTAGAAATTTCTCGAAAAATTTTAAACTCTTTATCGACGAAAAAAAATCGTTGTTATAAAAAATTTTTATTTTTTCAATTAAACAAAAAAAAAAATATTTTTCAACAACAAACAACAATCCATTTCGTCTTTTCTGCACTTAATGTCTTTAATAAGAAACACATTTTACAAGTTTTCATTAGTAAAAATTTAATATAGCAAGTATGTGATATGTGATTGGAATCTTCCAAACATATGTGACATATATGTAAGAAAAAACAAAAAGAGAACAAAAACTTTTTGGGTGATTGTTCGAAAGCAGGGAACGAACCCAAGAACCACTTGGGTTCTCAACTAAATGTAATGTCTGTTAAAATATAAGATATTGTTTAAATCGGCCGTGCTATATAAATGTAACTTATAGGCGAATAATTGATCTGCTGATCGACAATAAGAGATACGTAGCCGCCCAGTAAGCTTAGCTTACACAATTGCCATGGTCGGCGTTCGATCTCGCGTCCAGGCCAAAAAGGTAAAATTAAAAAGATTTATAAAAGCGTGTAAAAATTTCGGTTCTACATTGTGTGGATTACAGAAAAGAGGTGCATCAAAATTAAAAAAACTCCGTAGACAGTGGGAAAGATGTGAGGGAAAATGCAATTAGCCAGAAATTGTTTTTTTGTACATCCTGGAAAAGAATAAAAGTTATCACAAAAAAGTAATACTTTTCTTCCAAATAACACATCCTTAACAGCGAAAAGCAAATGAGAAAACATCTTTGTTTGTCTATAAATCAGAGTAATCGCTTAAAAGGGACTATATAAAAGCACTGTTACCTAATAATCAAAAATAATTCGGGACACCCTCTTTTTATTGGTCGAAAATAACTCTTGATACCAATTTTCAGAGCAAATTGGATAAAATTCAACTATTCTAAGAAGCCCAAGAAGTAAAATCTGGGTAGATCAGTCTATATGTAGGTCTATACAAACATGGGACGCGAATACTCACCGTGTTTTTCAGCACAAACGCTATCTTGTGGTCCTAGGTAATACATTTCCGATTTTCAATTTTTTGTCAAAATTGCGATAACTACGGACTACTACAAGACGCAAGAAGTAAAAATCAGGAAATCAGTCTATATGGAGGCTATCACGCGATAACTCGTTAAATTTTCAGCACCACTCTTTTATGGTCCTAAAAATACTCTAGATTTAGCAATTCCAGGCAATATTGATAGAGAACTACGGATTTCTAAGGAGGCTGCAATAAGTAAAAATTCGGAGATCGGTTTATATGGGGACTATATTCAAAATAATTGGACCGTTATATGCCATCTCGAAACTTAATTTTGCCTGCAAAAAAAAACAAATATGTGCCAAATAGAGTGACCGCAACTTATATGGGGCAAAAAAATGTCGGAATCCTTGTTTCGCAATTAACCCCACATAACGAATCCCCTTTCGTTTTGTGGTGTTAAGGCGAACAAGATTCCGACATTTTTTTGCCCCATATAAGTTAGCGGTCACTCTATGCCAAATTTCAGAACGATATCTCCATATTGAAAGGCTTAGTGCAAGATTACTAACAGTCAGACGACGGACATGGTGTATATTGTCTTACAATTTTCTCCCTGATCAGAATATATATACGTTTATATAGTTCGAAAATCGATTTTTGGTGTATTAACATGAAGCGGAATTGCCAAACTTATAACCGCATTCACCATTCTATGAATGGTTGGTATAAAGAAAAAATGTTAGTATTATGGTTGTCATTTAGTGTCAGTTAAGAAGAAAAAACAGGCATTGAATGCCGAAATATCGAAACCATTTCAAACCATTTCTTACTATTTCTGACAATCGTACCAAATAATGTCTTTCTCTATACACGGGTGGCAATAAATATTTAGCATTATTTCCGCAATTAAAGTATTATGATTGAATTTTTAAAAAATTGTCAAATAAAAATTTAATTGATGTTAACAAATGTTTATTAAAACAAAAAATTAATTGTAATAAATTAACTTTTTTGAATTGGGATCAATTAATTTGCTTGCCACTAGAGTCACTATAACCTAACTAGGCTCAATCGAGGTTTTATGTCCGTCATGAAATTTTTAAGAATAATATGGATACCGAACAATTATATTGAGGGCTGTGGAAAATGTTCGAAAAAAATATAATAAAATTAACTGAAAATAAGTGAAATTTAAGCATCTAGTTTGGCGAGGGTCTTTTTTTCTGTGTAAATGGTACAAAATTCGACCTGCTATATAAGTTCTTCATATGTGTTAGTTAGACTTAGGAGATGAAAACCAGCCCAGAAATAGAAACCAAAAAGTTACAGTATGTGTTCTAATTTAATATAATTTCAGAATTTTAAATTAAAAACAATTAAGAAATAATTAAAAAAAATTATACTTTTTCTTCACTTTATTACTAACCGTAAAGACGTTTCCAGTAATACTTCATATATCATCTGCCGAGAAAAATTTGATGAGTACACTTTCAAATAATTTTGAAAATTTCAGATTGTTTTCATAGTTTCCTTACTGTGTTTATCCACAGCAAACTGCTAATAATTTAAATTTACATGCCGAAAATTAGCATAAATAATCTTTTGTGGAAGTTCATCTCTAGAAGAACATTTTTGGATTTACATTAAAAGTAGTCCTTAGGAAGAACTTCCATTTTGCTGGGGATATTGTATAAGGAGGATCATTAAGAGCAATTTAAATTAAAATGAGTTACTAAATTAGGGAAATATGGAGAATATTTGTTCAAATAGGAAAGATCTTGCAAAGTGCGGATATTTTGGAACTAAACACGGTATATATGTATCCATTTATTTCAGCAACAAACCAACGTTATCCTGAATTCCCAAAACAACAGATACATATGCCAAGCAAAAGATGTGCACTATTGATAGTGGCTTGGTGATTAAATTTACCTGTTTGACAGAGAACTAAGCCGCCGCATTTTCAACGGCGGCGGTGATACTACATTCTTAGTACCGGTGACAGGAATGTACAGGAACTATCCCCCTGTTCTGGTATTTTACGAATTCGCAAAACGCAAATTTTCCTACTATCGCTAGTTCCCAGAACCAAAATGCTATATGATACAAAAGTATTACAGTACTGTTCCTATGGATAAGGAAATTAAATGTTAGAAAACATTCTTGGCAAAATATGAAGTGGTTCAGAAGTTATTTACAGATACATGAATGTTGGGCGATACTTAGCGGATATTATCGATATGCGATATATATCATAAATTGAAAGGGAGAAAAGAAAGCGGCGTGAATGCCAAAATCTGTCGCACACTTTAAAATCCCATTTTCAGTTTTGGCTTTCCGAGTCAAGCACTCAAAATTGATATTTTTCTGAGCCCTTAACTTGTTGTGTGACAATGATCCAATAGAAAATGTCAACTTGGAGAACCAATGTGGCGGACACGAAACATTATTCAGGTTCCCGGGTGTTGTTGTTAGCTTCCACGACTGGAGAGTGGTCCATTGGCGTCACTGTTATTCACAAGACATTCACTTCGAGATGCCGAAAGCTAAACTCTCAAGTGTCCACTCGTAAGCTCAGACTCCATTATGTTGTGAACATCACCACGTGCAAACTCAGCACCCTTTTGATTTGAACCTTCTTGCCTTTGCGTGTATAGATGATTGGCCTTTGTAACTGGGATCATGTTTTAATATACAACGGTTTGTGATAAGTCCCCACGGTCTTGCACACTAGATTGAGCGTCGCCTATAGTATTAAATGCATATATTTTGTATATAGTACCAACGCTTCAAATGATTCGTGTCAAAATTTGACATCTGTAAGTCAATTGAGTTTGTGAGATAGAAGCGGTCTTTTGTAAAGCAACTTTTGTTATTCGTGAAAAAAATGGAATAAAAAGAATTTCGTGTTTTGATAAATATAACTTTTTTCTGAAGGGAAAAAAATACGAATGGAAAGCAAACCACTTGGCTGATAATGAGTTTTCCGGATCTGTCCCCGGAAAATAAACACAAATAATTGATTGGTTAAAATGCACAAAATTCAAGCGTGGTGAATAAGCCGGCGAAGGACGGTGAAATGCAGTGGACGCACCGAAGAGGTGGTTACCGCGATAATCAAAAAAATCCACTAAATGATTTTGAATGACCGCAAAAATGAAGTTGATCGAGCGATAGCAGAGGCCTTAAAAGATATCAAAGGAACGTGATTGGTCATATCATTCATCAACTTATTTGGATATGCCGGAAGCTTCATTGTGCAAACTGGGTGCCGCGCGAATGCTCACAATTTGACGCAAAAACAATCAACGTGTTGATCGACTCTGAGCGGTGTTTGCAGCCTGTTAACCTCGTAATACAGCTCCGAAGTTTTTTGGTTCGATATGTGACAATGGAGTGAAACATGGCTCCATCAACTGGAACCACTCCTGAGTCAATGCGACAGTCCGGCTGAGTGGACAGCGACCGGTGAAACCACTCCGAAGGGTGGAAAGACTCAAAAGTGCCGCTGGCAAAGTAATGGCCTACTGTTTTTTGGGATGCGCATGAATAATTTTTATCGATTATTTGAAAAGGGAAACCATCAAACAGTGACTAATTATATGGCGTTCGTTGGAGCGTTTGAAGGTCAAAATCGCGGCAAAACGGTGCCATAGTGAAGAAAAAAAATGTTGTTACCACCAAGACAACGCACCCGTGCCACAAGTCCATTGAGAAACAATGGCTAAATTTAATGAATTGGGCCTTTTCGAATTGCTTTCCCCACCCACCGTATTTCTCAGATCTGGCCCCTACGACCTTTTCTGTCCTCAGACTTCAAAAAGGAATGCTCGCAGGGAAAAAATGTGGCTGCAATGAAATGTGAAAGGGAGATATGTGATATAACAAAAACGAATTTTTTGAGAAAAAATGTGTTTATTCTTTGTTAGATCCGGGGACTTATCAGCCAACCCGTTATATATTAATCCATATTCACGAAAGTATTTTGAAATTGGGAAAATATTAATATTTTTTGATGCTACTCAGGTTGTTGATTCTATTGAATCGAATTCCTTGATTCCTTTCTTTTTTTCAAACTTGGAAAGGTCAGTATTTTCGCCTTTTGCAAAATTTTAGAAAACTCATTTTGTAATGTGAAAATTTTCGAGTTGCGACTTATTTTCAAAAAAATGGTCAAATCAATTTTCGAACTGTTTTAAATTTTAAGTTCTGCGTTTATACCGATTACAGATACTCGGAGAGCTACTATAAGATAATATTTGCAATCATATCTCTTGTTTTAGTGAAATATAGACTTTTCAATTTTTTTCAGTTGGATTGGTCGATTTTGCATCATCGAAAGTACCCAGCAAAAAAATTTGGAAAGTTCTTCCAAAGGCAAATAACTTCTAAAGCACTCTAGAAGATTGCACTCCCAATGATGTTCTTTTTATTTAACTACAAAGGAAGTTCTTTTAATTCAAATTTTTTTTATAAACTGTTTTTTTTTCATACTGTTAATGGTAATTTTAACTTTTTTTTGTTTCAATTAAAATTTTAGTCGAAAAAAAATGCTAAAATCCAATTCTGCAAAAAATTGGAAATTTTGGAAAATGTTTGAGGTCAAACATTTTCCGGACAAGCATTAGAATACATTAAACTTTATAAAAAATATTATAAAAACAATTGAATTCGATTACACCTAAAGAAGTTATGCAAAATTCAGTGCAAACGGCTGTTGAAAATGGAGACCGAAAACCTTTTTCTTTTAATCGTTATTTGGACATACCTCGGTTATTTGGACCATCTGATATTTAGACTGCTTAGACTATTCAGTCCATTGTGATACCAAAAGTGGTGAACTTCTCTCTTATCACTGGAAATTGCGCCCGATTCTATGTTTAATCTCGCAATGCACAAGAGGCCTTCTTTTTATACCCGAGTCCGAAAGGCGGTTCCAACATTGCAGTAAAACCACTTAAACGGAGTTTTGAAACTCTAGAAATTTCACTAACATTACTGAGGAGGGATAATCCACCGCTGAAAACGTTTTGGTGTTGGTCGAAGCATGGGTTCAACCCACGAACTTGTGTCATGCAAGGCGGGCATGCTAACCATTGCAACGACGTGTGGCTTCGGTTTCAAAATAAATATGGCATATACTCCTATAAATCAGTCTTCTCATTCTACTACTCGAGAAATCTAATTTTCACTGGATTTCCTAAATCTTCAGACGAGATGCTTCAGAACTGAATACCAAAATGTTTGGTATTATTCAAGTTGGTGAAATAGATTCAGATCTCTCCACGATAATTTATTTATATATATGAAAAAAAAACATACCCCGGTTCCAAAGATTTGTCTTTACTTTAAAAAATTTTGGTATTGATTCCGAGGCCAAAGGAACGGAGAATACAAGTAAAGGATGACTTTTAAGACACAATTCTCTTTTAAAATCGGGTTTGTGTACTTGCTTCTAGGAAGCGAAATTTGTTAATTTTTCGCTTTTTCAGCTTTTTCTCATATGCGTATCAAAGTCCTTAAAAACAAAGTTACGATAGTCTTATATTTCCAAATTAAGACTCGACTTCTATAGAAATTCATGCGTGTTTCAAGTAAAAAACGTCTTTAATTAAAAGTGTTGAATAAACATGTCCTATATTTGAACGATTATTTTGTTTTGTAGTCAAGAGCAAAAAGACACACAATAAATTCTGTTAAAGACAATTTCATGTAAAATTAAAAAAATTTTTCTAAAATATTTAAAGTCAAGTTGAAACCTAAGCCCCAAACATTTGTTTCTTTCAAATTGTTAATGATATCCATTTTTAAATCAAATCACTTATATTATAAAGGACAATAGACTTCATTGAAAAGTTTATACGACCTTTTTGTCAAGGGAAAAACTTTATACTGGAAATGAGTCTTCTATGCTAAGCAAAAATTGCATTCTAAGTTTAAAGACAGTGAATCATTTGACCTCGACGACAAATATTTTTTTCACGTGTAGTACGATCCTTGATGGATGAGCAAGTAGACACTGTCGACTATTCTCTGTCCAGTTTTTTTAATGAAATTTCACAAAATTTATGATAAGAAATATTATTCTCGTTAACAGCCTATTTCAAGAAAAAGGACCCTTTTCAAAATAAGTGTTAAAGAATATAATTTTTTGGAAAACATTCCTTAAAAATCAAACATTTCCTCTCGTTCTTTCAAACAGTTTCCCTACAAAGTGGAGGTTCAATGACTTGTTTATAATAGCAATCAGCGTCCCATTCTCACTTGACTTCAAAAGAACAAGAGTAGTTACAACATGTTCCGTTTTGTTTAAGTCCTGTGTTTAGACCTTAAGGACTATTCAACTTCCTGACTAATCATAAAAATAAATAGAACGATAGCAATTATTCCTCAATCACTTTAATCCTGAACGCGTGTCAGACGGATTTTTGTTGCGAAATACCGACAAAAACCTGTCCAAACGGATAACACCCTCAAAAGGAGGCTAAGTGAAGAGTTGAAAACGATTAGTGCTCTGATTTTTATACAAGAATTCCTTATCCTTTAAATACGAAGTGCAATGAAGTTTTTTGCATGAATACATTATACATGCATGCGTGTTGTGTGTGCCACATTTTTAAAAAGCTATAATTGTCCTGTATAATGAACGCGAATATTATCGTGTGAATCCATAAAGTGAAGATGAGGAGGGAGGTTCGAACACGAATGACCGACACAGTGCCATCACAGGAACCCGCTGTAAGGATTACTTGTCATAATGTAAATGAACACAAAATTGACTTAACTAAAGGAATATAGGTAATCCACCCTCACGAGTAAGGCGAAGTATTGATATTGTCCAACAGGAATATTTCATATAGAGTAATGCTAGCCGTATTAAGAGAGTTGTTGGCTGATGAATTCGATGAATGTGCATTAACTG
>PGFW01050354.1:0-13396 GCA_003123925.1 Haematobia irritans | reverse complement strand
GCTTTCTCAATTCTTTTTTCCATTTCGCATGTGAATGCGCCTACAAAAATTTTTACCATTTCCTGAAAAAATGGGTCTTGGGACAACCACGCCGAGCATATAAATTTTCTGTGAAAGGCAGCCAGGAAATTTGTCGTAACAAGTCTGATGTCGGCTTCCAAGTGTATGGCCTCGTTCGAAAAGCATACAAAACCGCAAACTGCCCCCCCCCCCCCCCCCCCCCCCCCCTTAACCCTTTGTTATCTACCATGCGCGCCCTATAAATGACTTAATTTCGAAAGGCCCCGCAAAATCAACGCCAGTCGTAGTAAACGGTCTGGTAAGTACAGTTCTCTCCGGTGGGAGAGCCGCCATGATCTGCGTACAAGACTTCTTCCTATCCAACAGACACCGTTTACACGGTTAATAGTCGATCTAATCAAAGATGTTAAACGAGGAATCCAATACTCAATCCGAATAAGACGTAGAACCAACTGGTTTCCTCCGTGAATAGATATGTCGTGAACATATTTCACCAGTAACCTAGCGAATCTACTATTATACGGCACTATAATTGGATGTCGCTCACTATACGAAAGGGTAGGACACCTACTCAAACGACCATTCAACCTCATCCAGGGAATGGATTCCAATGACAACAACGAACTCTTGAACCTAACGGCTTTCATTTTCCATCAAACAACCGCTTACTCATCTGTATAATGAGCCCTTTGAGAGAAGAACATGCTAGACGTAATTCTCACTGCCTTTAATTCGGTTGCCGTTCACGTAACTTCAGCGTGTGCCGTGATACACCATTTCGACTAGCATACTGTGAAATAATGGGTCCTTTGATAAAACCTAAATATATACGCGATGACTCGTAAGCCCTTATCTAACGAAGAAAATCCCTCTAAAATGTCCTCGTATGTTCTAGTAAAAAATTGATGCGTTGAAAGTCCTGACCGCCCGTACCTCAACGTCAGTCTCAAGAGGGGTGAAATCATTTATATCCCACTGAGAACTATCTGAGCAGAGCACTTCTGGTCCATGCCACCAAAGCGACGAAACCGCCAACTCTGCAGGCGACACTCCGCGACTTCCCAAGTCGGCCGGATTGTCCTCAGAGCGAACATGGTACCAATTCTGTCCCCCAGTATTCTCCTGAATCCTACATACGCGATTCGCAACGAAGTAATTTTGACCACGTAGATGGCGTCTTTCGAAGCCAAGAGCGGACGATCGTAGAATCCGTCCAACAATAAACACGTCGAAATTCAATATCTAACTCCCTCGGCTTATAGACTTGTTGTAAAGTTCATGAGGCCAAAACTTGCCCCACAAAGCTGCCAAACGTGGCAAAGATATAGATTTTGATTGGGGGGGCTTACCTATAGTCTTTACAAGATAGCAATATGTGCGTGAAGATTTGTTCCTTGCGCGGCTAACACACGGAATATTACTTACCCCCGCGTATGCTTTTTTCGAGGCGTGGAAAAAAAAAAAAAACATTGTAATTTCTACCCTCACAGTCTTGCTGGGAGTAATTGACCCATCGAGGAATACGAAACGTGATTTACATCTCTGAATAGGTTCTCGACAAACTTTCGCCATTTGTCGCCTCTGTTTGCTATACGGAAGAGACTCGTCATCCCTATCTTATCCACACCAAACCTGTTGCATAATTATCTTCGCCACTATAATAACTGGCCCCAGCCAGCCAACAGGGTCAAATAGCCTAGCTATAGCCGATAAAACCTCTCTCTTCGTAAACCGAGATTTTTGCTCAATCGGTTTTCTCTCAAAATAAAACAAGTCTAACTGCGCATTCCACCTAATGCCCAACGGTTTCGAACTACTAGCTTCAACAAACTCCAGTAATTTGGCGTCAACCAAATGGTCAGCCGGAAGCGATTCTAAAATGGCTAGCTCATTAGAAGGAAGTTCACCTTCCTTCAGTATCGAACCTTTGCGAGGATAGTACTCTAATCAATTGGTCCCTAGATTCAACAGCAGTATCCACGTCATGGTACCCTGTCAAAACATCATCCACGTACATGCACCTTCGTAGAATATGTGCCGCGTGGGGATATTCATCTTCGGAGTCATCGGCCAATTGCAATAACGTCCGTATGGCTAAATAGGGAGCACAATTCACTCCAAATGTCACGGTCTGCAGCTCATAGTCTTGTACATCTTTTTGTGGGGAGTCCCTAAAGACAATTCGCTGCAGAGAAGTATGGGCCGAATTTACCCTAATTTGGCGGAGTTACTATCTGTGTTGATGTTCGCCAATTAAAAACTTTAATTTTGGAAATCTCCACCTACAAATTCAAATACACCAATTCCAATTGTTAATTTGGGTCCCACATAAGAATATCGTTCAGACTTTTACCATTGAGGTCTTTATGCTCGAAGCATTTAAAGACAACTCCGAAGTTGGACGTCAATTGTGTCCGGATTGATTACCGAGGTGCGTGTGGCAAATAACACACGTTTTGATCTTTGCAGTGGCAGATGTCGACGCACTGCGTCTCATATGTTTTGCAAGTCCAAATACTCTTTAATCACCCCGTTCATACATTTAATTTTGTATTCAGGCTTTCGCTAAAAGCGAAGCCTCACATAATAAATGCCTTCAACAATCTTGTCCGCGAATGTCCAAGCAAGACTTGTCCCTTTTAATTTCGGGTTTATCGGAAGAGTCACTTACGTATCTTCCATCGGTCCTATATGTTGGGTATTCTTTAAAATTTTCCTCACAAAATTCATCTGCCGGAGAACAAATTGCCCGTTCTTGGTAAGTCCTCTAATTCCCAAAAGAACGAAAGAAGAGTTCTTGTCAAGACCATCTTTCCTCCATAAATTTCTACTAGTCCGTTGAAAAAACTGTCACACTGGAAGTTGGGATTGAACCAGTAAAATAATTAGCCAACGAAACTGCTCTTGTGAGCAATTCAACGAACCTAAACATGCAATCGGACGGCGAACCCCCTGTAATATAATTCTGGGATACACGTCTGCCCCCAACAATAAATCAACCGGACGGCTATCGAACAGATTAGGATCAGCCAAACGCAAATTTGGCAAACGTGACATATAATTCCGACTCACTTGGAAAGACGGTAAATTCCCAGAAATCTTAGGCTCTAGACCAACGCGTCGCCTTCTACCAAGACCGATTCATCTATTGGTGACCCTATACTCAGAGGGCAAATACCGCGAGAAGTTATCGAAACCGATTGATTCACGCCTGATATTGAAGACACCGCACTCGTTGTCGAAATTCTAAGCAACTTTTGGCTATTTTCGGTAATAAAGGAGGCTTCCGATTGCTGGCGTCAATTAAGAGCCCGGAGCTGGGTACGTCATTACCTGCATGAACGATGTTTCACCATAGCCGTTCCCTAATAGTACCGGAACCTGTTCTGGAAACATGAAACAACTTGCCTGGCGAAGTACCAGAAACGATTCCAGACGAAGTGGAAGGCTGCGGGTCAATCAAACCGCTAGAATCCGTAGGACGAGCGGCCGAAACTGTCGAGGACGTAGTCGCCACATTCGTAGAATGGCAAGAATCTCGATGAAGCAAAGTATGATGCCTTCCTTGGACAGCTTTCTTCACAACTGCGACGATGTAGCACAGTTGTTAACGTCATGTCTACGAGATAGACAATTGAAACAACAGCGGTACCGTTTCACAGCAGTCAACCGATCATTCACAGAAAGATTCCTAAATTTCGGACAAACACGAAGATGATGGCTTTGTCGTGGACAAAGAACACACATCTTATCGACGGAATCTCTAGAAGAATGAGAAGTGTATTGCGAATTACGCGACCTAGATGGCGAAGATTTCGGAGCTGCATTCGTAAAATGCGTTCGCAGTTTCCTGCCATCAGTTCTCCTCGAAGCATCGATACCCTTCAAATCGCGGCAGACACGTGAGTGTCTGAATCCTTTCCGTAAGAAAACGATCCATGTCCACCCAAGACGACAACGCAGACTTATCACTTATACCCTGTTCCCACAAAGTAACACTAATCTTCGGTAGACGTTGCACACACAAATATATCAAAATCGGATCCCAATCGTTCGTAGGAACCTGTTATTCACAGCCATTCGCCGAAATACATGCATTTATACCACGCTGCAAGTTCTTCAACCCAGAACTTGTCTCAGTGTCTAAGACCGGAAGGTCAAAAAGTAGTTTCAACTGATTGCTGACTAAAATTCTCAAGTTGTCATAAGTTTCCTTTAACGTCCTCCAAGCTAACTCGAAACTCCTATCAGTGAGAGGAAATCTTCTTACAACTTCACGGGCGTCGCCACTAGTCTTTTTGAGCAAATGACACAAGCGCTCAATATCACTCAGACGGGAAATTTTTACATAAACAGCAGTAAACAAATCCCTAAATGTTGGCCAAGACTGAAAGTCACCATCGAAAACCTCAATATCGCATGGTGTAAGCCAACTATGGACCGCCACATGGTCAACACCTAACAAAAGAGAATTTCCCGATACATCCACATTACCAGAACGAGCAGAAATATCCGCCACATCGGCCTGCTGTATAGGAGTTGACGCCCTAGGAACGGCTTTTAGACCGTCTATCTTCCTTTCGATAGAGGAAACAATACGAATATAGGCCATTCATAAGTTTGCCCTCATACTTTAGCCGTCAGCAGATTCTACCTTTCCCTTATCTGAATCCTCCTGAAGATCGTCTAAACACTCCTCATACCTCTCTTTCACTTTCTCCCAGAGTGATTTTACGCCTCTTCGACCTGAGCCCTTAGAGAATTAAACATTCTAACTTCTCCTCCTTCTCAAAGAGGCTAACCCGCTGTCCAAACTTACACAACCGCATTCAGCGGCCTCTAATGAATCGCCGCGACATGTATTAAACTGGCATATTTGAAAATAATTTAGCGTCATCAAAAATTCATCAAAAAACTCGCTAATAGTATGTGACCGCACTTATCGACAGCCCGAAAAACTGGATCACGAAAATCATTAAATTTGCACAAAATGCCCAAAAATGCAAAAACAAAAATTTACAAAATTTTTCTTTCAGTGTATCAAATTCTCACACTGCACCCGAAATTACCACGCAAAATTTCTTGAAGTGCTAAACAATTGCTTCGTAAACAACCGCACTTCAAAACTTTAAATCAAAAAATTTCAAACAATTGTAAACTATTTGGACTTATTTTTTCTCTCAGTGTAGAAAACAATTAATTTTCGTTCAGTGTTTCCGAATCACAAAATATTTTCCCCTTGCTACAAAAAATAGTGCAAATTATTCAAGATTGGAATTCAAAAAATCTCAAAAATTCTGACTAAAAATTTCAAACTATTTTCTCTCAGTGTAAGAATGAATTACGAAAAATTACGTCAGTGTTACGAGAATACTGACTGCCGCTAATTTGTAATTCAAAACTTCACACGACAGAAAACCAAAATAATCAAAAAATTCACACAAATTATAAGAAATTTTAAAAAAAAATGTCTGTTAAGACAAATTGTAGGGTGTCACGGACTGTAACAATACCACCTCTACACTTCCACGCAAATTAATCTCCCGCCCAAAAAAAAAAATCAAATATCGCCAAAATAAAAAAGACTATTAGAAATAAAAATATATACCGTAATATAATACTTGATAAAATAAAAATTATACGGATACGTACCGGACCGCCTGTAGGGTCGCACAGTGACCAAACGATTAATTTTTTACTAATGCGCGTAACGCTAATGGGTCATTACAACCACTGAAAACCCAAAAAACGTCAATTTCAATAAATTTTTATAATTTTCTTCAAAATATTTACGACTCGCGGCCCGTGAGGCGTTTAACAAATAAACCAAAGAAACACAGCTCAAAAAAAATATGTATGATATATACGTGTGTGATCACCTGATCATACGTAGCGTATGTCAATATCAAACGATTGACATGCAGTGACGATTGATCTTTGTTTTACAATGGTTAATAACGACCAACAGAGCCTTTGGCAGTCTGCCGTGTATTTTGTTCATTGTATTTATTTACTTCAAAGTTAAAGCCAACGTAATTGCAAATAATTTTTTGAAGTAAATAAGCACTCGTTCAACGTTTTTAAATTCACCACACAACAACCAATATATCAATTAGATTTTTCACTTTTTATTTTGACTTATCTCTTCACTTGAAATTATCTTTTAACAAAAACGAAAATTTAATAACAAACGAAGACAACGTACGTGCGTTATGTCAGAAACGAATGTGTTGTTTTTTGCAAATGCAAATTTTGCGCCGGCAAAACGAAATAATTGGAAATCAATGTTGTAAAAACGACCGCGGTTTAAATTTAAAACACTCGCTGATTTTGCTCAATTATTTTATAAAACCTGACATACGCACCTGTGGTGTGATAAATAATTATTTAAATAATTTTCAATATAAATCGCTTTCACAAATATTGGCCTGCAAAGTGGCTGCTTTTTTGTTGTTGCTTCACAATATCAGCACTTTCCTTTGAAAAAAAGACAAAACAAAATCCTTTATTAATTGCTGTAAGCAAGTATCCGGCTCGATTGGACCAATGAATGCGTAGCACCGAGAAATAAATAAATAAAAACACAAGGATTTAGTTTTTCTTTTCAATAATGTTTCAATAAAACGTAATTTTATTGAATTTTTTGGGAGATTAATTTACCTTTTACAAAACAATCGTTGGGACGGACGTTAATCCAGCTAACGGTGAATAATAACAAAAGAAAAAAAAAAAAAAAAAAGAAAACGAAAAAAAAAACAAAAAAACAAAAAAAAGAAAAAAAAAAAAAAGGAAAAAAAAAAAAAAAAAAAAAAAAAAACAAAAAAAAAAAAAAAAAATGTTTAGGACGCCGCAAGACGGTAATGCGCGACTCTTTAGAGAAAATGTAACGAATTGTGCTGAAAAGCACAGAGCTGCATCCAGTAGCTTTAAGGTTACAATTTCCTAACGAGGGTGGAAAAATTGTATTTTACAAGATTTAAGTCCCCACTAACGATATAAATTATTGCACCTTTACGACATTTGAACTTAAACACTAGGGATTTGCACGAATATTGGCGCTTTATAATACTTTGGTTTTCACCACTGCCAGTTAATTGAGATGGGTTCAAAAAAAAAAAACATTTCGTGAGTCACGCTTGATTCACGCGAAGCCGTGAATGAAATTTAAAGGAAATCGCGCGAATGTGCGTGAACGGGACTAAACAAAAATGTGTGGCGCCTGAGCGTGAGTAAAAATCAAATTGTGTTAATGATTGTGAGTGAGTAAAATTTCTCCGAAATCACGCTCCCGATAAAAATTCACTTTTACGATCCAACTCACGCTCATGATCCAACTCACGCTTAAGATAAAATTCACGTTCACGATAAAATTCACTCACACTCACGGTAAAACAGAGACACAAAAAGTCACAATCACGAACAAATTCACGTTCACGATTAAATTCAAGCTCACCGATTTCATCACGGTTAAGATTTCAATAGGGTGAGTCACGAGAAATTTCGTGAATTACGAGAATTTTATTGAGCCACGAAAATTGTCGTGTTCCGAAAATATTCGTGAATCACGAGGTTTGTCGTGAAGTACGAAAATTGTCGTGAATCGTGCGAAAGCGTGAGGCATAAACGTTGTTCATGTGTGAGCGTGCGCGAGTATAACTTTTCATTTCGTGAATTGACGTGAGCGTGAATTCCTACCCACATGGCGTGCGTGAGTACAAATATTTCTTCGTGAATGTGTTTGAGCGCGAGTGAAATTCCACTCACGCGCGCACTTAAGTATATATTTACTGTATAATAAAAAAAAAAAAACTTAAAAAAATCCAATAAAACGTAACACGTCTATCTTTACAAAACAAACTATTTTGTAGTCACAATTGCCTAAAGTTGCCCACAGGCAACATTCTCTACAGCCTAAACGAATGGGCGTGGCGACCCGAAATTTTGGCCAGACGCTTCTTAAATGACTTCAACATGATTAAAAGTAAAAACAAAATTTAGCGATACCTATAAAAATTTGGGGTCGAAAGAGTTAAAAGAAAACTCTGTTTGACTAAGGTCAACTTGGCTTTAATAATTCTGAATAATTCTTCAAAATTAATGAAATCGTCTTTAAGTTTGTTGACTTTTTGTATTGTCACTACAAAGCAAAAAAACGTTCAGAAATAAATTAAGTTTTTCAACACTTAATTTTAAAGTCGTTTTTTACTTGAAAACTAGCATAATATCTATTTGAATATTGTAATGATATGTAGTATAAGCAGTTTGGTCATTAAACCAGCATGCATTGATGTCAGGTTAACATAGAAACACTTACTGTTTGTTTTAAATTAAGATCACAATATATACTAAACATGTTTATTTAATTTGTTAATGTATTATTATTTGTTATCTGTAGTTTTTTGTGCTTCAATTTAAAAAAAAATACTTAAACCCAAATAATTTTAGCGAAACATTTTTTGATTATTTTAATGGGTTTTTCTTCATTTTTTAAGAGTGTGTAAAAAACGGCTTGTCAATGCATAAACTAAAGAATTTTGCACACGATATTCATAGTGAGTCCTGGAGCTCGACGAAGAGGGTTTGTTTGGCCGAATTCGATGTTCGGAAAAAAGAAATAATCGGCCGAAGCCGAACATTTTCCTAAAATTTGCAATTAAAGAAGTTTGGAGTGTTAAACTTCAATATTAGCATATTTTATTGAACAAAAAAAATATTAATAAAATGTAGTTCAGTCCTCGTCTTATAATATTCTTCTATAACGTACAGTCTTTTTGTCATGTAATAGCTTCCTGTAGAGTGGCGACGGCGACGACGACGATTACGATTACTTTTTGTCATTAGCGTATAGACTAGACAATTTTCCTTAGGGGGGCTATTAGCCCCGTAGTTAAAACTTTTATAGACTTAATTATAGGTTCATAATGTTTTTATTTCATCAAATTCAATATAAAAATAGACATCAAAATAACTCGACAATCAATTTTATAATAAAGCACATATAAAGTAACCCTACGGCGGAAATTTGTGCAAATTTGCCACTGACCGGACTATCACAAAACTGCTACCTGTGCTCCAGTTAGTTGCATTTTCATTTTAGCTGAAATAAAAATTATCAGAATAACCTTTTGTTCGAACATATTTCAAAGTTTTTTTTTCATTCGGGTCAGCCCAAAATTGAAAGAGTTCTAGGTTGTCCTGAGACTGGTCCTGAGGACTGACTGTTTATGGTTGCTCCTGCTAAATTGTCCCAGAGACGTGTCCTTTGTAAAGTTATTCCTATCAACGACACAAACCCCATGTTAAGTGGTACGGTCCCGCTTCCATCGTTTTTTGATCAAAAACTGCGGGGACTTGTTCCATGCACACCCAGGGACTAGTCCTATACCGTTCTTGTGGTTGCATTCATTTCCGCGTAGGGAGTGTTCCACACTTTCCAGCAAAAAATTTTGGGTGGTTGTCTAAAGGCACACACTTTTAACAACCCACTTCCACCCAAAATGTTTCACAAAGAAGGTTAACTATGTTTAAGCTACACAGGAAGGATTTTTATTATACTTTCTTGTTTATTATGCTTTAGTGCTGGTATCCAGAGTTGTATTGTGCTTTCTTTTTTCAATATAGTTTCAAAAAAGAGTAAGAACAAATAAAATTGTACAAATTATTTCAAATTTTTGCCACAAAAACACTAAATCCATTATAGAAAAAATCGTAATATTTGGAAAAATTCGAAAGAAAACGTTTTTCAAACAGCGTTGGAATGCATTAAAATCATTAAAAGTATAAAAAATTATTTATTTGCGGAAAATATCACAAAAATTTTTAATTTCTACATTTCAAACACTGAATTCGGCATCACACCTTAAGCAAGTGATGACAAATTTCATTTGCAACTGGTTGTTGAAACGGTGGACATTCGTTCTATTGACAAGTCATATTACAATTCATCGCCTTTCTCCGCCAATTTTGCTACACTTCCAGAACCCAAAAGAACATTCACTTCGTTTTTTGGTGACGCTTTTTTGCAGCATTATTTAAGATATTAATTTATGAAAGAATTAGTTTGATAATTCAATTAACTATTTTTTATTCAACCAAATCATAACACAGCTTTATTCATAAATATTCAGACTTTCTTTACCACAACCCAAGTTAATTCGCATTGTGCATGAAAGTCTTTAGTGAAAATCTTTGTGCGTTGTACGAGTTATATACTTGTTTAATTTTATTAAAAATGTAAAATCTGTAAATAGCGTTTTTCAAATTCTGGGGGGGGGGCTAAAAATTTTTCTGGTGTGGGTCTAAGCCACCCTCTCCATGAGGCCTTCCATATGCTTTAATGCTTTTTGTACCAATTACAATACTCGGTAATAAAAGGTCGATACACTCTAAGAAAAATATGCTTTTCATATGTTCCGACATAAACAAAATGTGTTTCGGGCCACAATTTTTAAACACAATATATTTAATGAAAAAAAATGCTAAATGTTCCATACACTAGCTTAAATGTTTGGGATACATATGTTAATATGTTAAATATAATTATGTTGCGGAAAGAATGCTTTCATAAAATAATATGCGTGAATGTAAACATATATAAATTTACCAAAATTTCGATAGTAATATCATATATTATGTTGTGATATTTTATTACAGAGAGCGAGAGGATCGAGAATTAGAAAAGAACCCGGGAGGGGTTGACGAAATTGATCATCAACAATAACACAGCGACGACCTTGAGAACACATAGCATCTCTATCGTGTGCGTTTAAGTTTAAATGTGGCCCATATTTGCTTGGTGTCGTTCCAACCCTTGGCATTTTCCCATCGAATATTGGCCATTTCATAAAACAGGCTTCTCACGCAGTAAGAAGCTTGCAGGTGGCAGAGGCATTACCAACAGATTCTAGTTTCCCCTGGAATATGTATAGATAGTTTTCATAGCCTTGCTAACACATCTGGCTTCACCAGTTCTCCCGGTAGTTCTATGACCAGGTACCCATATTAGGTGAAATATTGTACTGCTCAGCCATTCTCGCTTGAGCAGATTTGCGGCAGTCTATTGGCCGCGTTTTTTTGAGTTAAGGAACATCAGAAGCTCAAGGATTTTATTTGCAGGTTGACTGTCTGAGTCAAATATAATGCCAATATTTGTTGACTCCGAACATTACTTTTCTCAAGCCAATTCACACTCTCTCTTATTGCAATATCAGCCTGAAAAAACCTACAGTGAATTAGGTAATCTTTCGCTTATTTCGAATTTCCAGATTCTTTGGAATATACTCACGAACCCCACTTGTCCATCCAATTTGGAGCGCAGTATAGATAATCTATATATTCCTTTATTCCCCGGGGTCTGTCGTACACACGCCTCACTGTTCGGGAATTAGAGTTTCAAACTTTATTGTCAGAAAAGTGGTTTGCCAGGGTGTAATCCACTAACGTTAGGCCCACATCTGGCATTACTTGAGGACCGAACTTATGACCGTACATTTTTTCCGACCATAGCGAATAGCTCGCGCAAAACGCCACAGCGTTGCTTGCAGCTGCACTGTTTGCGCCAAAATGTCTAAAGGGCAATAGATGTAGCATGACAATTAAGGGAGTCTGTTCCTGTCTTACTAAATGCGCCTGAGATACATAAGCTCGCCAATACGCTGAACTTTTATCTTAACAAGTCGGTTTCTGAAGTGCCGGCCACCAGACTACAACCCATTATGCCATTGTTAGCGTCCTAACACTGCCGTGTATAGCAATGCACAATTTTTGGTCTTAGTCCCACTTTATCCCTATTGCCTTATTTGCACCTGAGTACAAAGCTACCGTTGGCCTTTTTCTCGCCACTCTCTTCAATATTTAAGCCTAAAATTCAGCTTCCTGTCCAAAATAAACTCCAAAGTATTTTGTCACACCGTGGGAGTTATGCGATCTTTGCCAGTACATGGACTATTTTCTGTCTTTGCTGGCATTTTACTACCAAAGACCATTATTCTTCGCCCATTTCTTCAGTCAATCCGGAGAGCTCTACTGATATAATATCTTCTGATTGTGAGGGAATTTTCCCCTGACTGCCATAGCGCCACATCACTCTGCGTATGCCACCACTTTTATCCTTTCTTTTTCTAGAGAACCAGAAAGGTTGTTTAATAGCCAACATTCCAAATGAAGAGGTGATAGAACTCCTCCTTGCGGAGTGGCTATGTTCACATACACTTGTATGTTTGCCTTGCCCTAGTGTGGCTGAAATACGTCCTCTTCATTAGAGTTCGTCTAACCAGCCTTAAGTATACCGTGGACAACATTCAGACGTTGGTTCATGTCCATTTAATATCGAGCTTCGGGATGGACATTATTATGAAACGCCCCTTCGATGTCTAGAAAACGCCCACGATTGTGTATTCTTTGACAGAATTGTGAGCTTTCAATAAAGCTGGACCAGCTTCATTGCAATGCGTCTCAGTAGACCTTGCCCTTCGCAAGTATGATGCTGTCGTTCAGAAAGCAAAACCTGAATCCACGCTAGTTCTTAAGATAACATGTTATCATCCTCTTCCATCATCCTCTCCTGCTTTATGGTATGAAGCACGATTTTGTTTCCCTCCACTTCTTCTGGAATATATGGCCTAAGTTTACACATATGTTTACTATATCACCGTGCAACCAGGGATAACTTCTTTTTCAAAGCCATGCCTGCTAAAACTTCCGCCGGAGTAATCTCCATCATGGTTCCGGGGGGCGATTTGAATGGTCCAAAGCTATTTATAAGCCCATTTTATTCTAGATTCCGACACACATTTCCTCGATTAGAAATGATTTTCGCTGAGGCCCTGTTACAACCGCCGGAACATGGTTCAAACGTCTTATTTCCAGGGAAGTGTGTGTCCAAAAGTACCTCCAAACGTCTACCTCACTGGACGGTGTTCCAATTATCCCTCCGATGTTTTACTGAAAACCTGGAGCTAGGTTGTTAGTGCGATGCTAGTACCTTCCGTATAGTCTGGAGAAGCCTCTGACGTTATTCTCAGATACTCGCCTACAGTAATCATTCCAAGAGTTTTGTGAGACCTTCTCAGTTTCTCGGTTTATATTTTCTCTCAGATTCATACTTGTAAGTGTTCCAATCCTCCGGAGCACTTGTGGAACTTTGCTTTGTTAAGAGCTTCCTGCAGGATTTTCCTCATCATTACTTAAACTGCCTTAGTCCACAATGGCGCGCGCCCCAATTTTTCTCCCTTAGGCTTTCCCCTTAGGCGCATGCCAGCTATTCACAGTGACATGTGATAGCTTTAGTATTAATCCGACTCCACCTTCGCTGTTTCGATATCTTGCCACAGTGCTCATATTTGTCTCCCGTGTCACTCATCTCTCTCTCTTGTGT
>PGFW01050353.1:0-13154 GCA_003123925.1 Haematobia irritans | reverse complement strand
AGAAAATTTCTACAGAAATAAAATTTTGTTCCTGTAATGAGAAAATTTTCTACAGAAATAACAATTTTGAGAATCACAGAAATAAATTTTGTATAGAAATAAAAATTTTGACAAAATTTTCTTATAGAAATAAAGTTTTTGACAAAAATTTTATAGAAATAAAATTTTGAAGCATTTTCTATAGAAATAAAATTTTGACTAAATTTGCTATAGAAATAAAATTTGTCAAATTTTCTATAGAAATGAAAATGTTTGACAAATTTTTTGTATAGAGAATAAAATTTTTGGACAATATTTTCTAAAATTATAGAAATACAAAATTTTCTATAGAAATAAAATTTGATCTAAGATCTATAAAATTTGACAAAATTTCTTAGACTAAAATTTTACATTATATAGAAATAAAATTATGACAAAATTTTCTTTGAAAATAAAATTTTGAGAAAATTTTCTACAGAAATAAAAACTTTTTGACAAAATTTTCTTATAGAAATACAATTTGTGGCGAAAATTCTATAAGAAATTAAAGTTTTGACCAAAATTTTCGATACGAAATAAAATTTTGCACAAAATTTTCTATAAGAAATAAATTTTATTGACAAATTTTCTATAGAAATAAAAGTTTTGACAAAATTTTCTTATAGAAATTAAAATTATGACAAAATTTTCTATAGAAATAAAATTTTGACAAAATTTTCTAAAGAAATGAAATTTTGACAAAATTTTCTATAGAAATGAAATTTTGACAAAATTTCTATATAAATGAAATTTGACAAAATTATTCCATAAGCAAATGAAATTTGAACAAATTTCTATATAGCAATACATTTTGACAAAATTTTGCTTATAGAAATGAAATTTCGACAAAAATTTTCTATAAAAATAAAATTTTGACAAAATTTTCTATGAAATAAAATTTTTGAAAAATTTGCTATAGAAATAAAAATTATGCACAAAATTTCTATAGAAAAAAATTTGAAAAAAATTGCTATTAGAAAAAAATTTTGCAAAATTTTCTATAAAAATGATTTTGACAAAAATTTTCTATAGAAAATAAAATTTTGACAAAATTTTCTATAGAAAAAAATTTTTAAAAAAATTTTCTATAGAAATAACATTTTGACAAAATTTTTCCATTAGAAAATGAAATTTTGACAAAATTTTCTATAAAATAACATTTTGACAAAATTTTCTATAGAAATGAAATTTGACAAAAAATTTCTATAGAAAAAATTGCAAAATTTTCTATAGAAATAAAAATTTTGACAAAATTTCTATAGAAATAAAATTTGACAAAATTTCTATAGAAATAAAATTTGACAAAATTTTCTATAGAAATAAAATTTGACAAAATTTTCTATAGAAATAAAATTTTGACAAAATTTTCTATAGAAATAAATTTTACAAAATTTTCTATAGAAAATGAAATTTTGACAAAAATTTTCTATATGTAGAAATAAAATTTTGACAAAATTTCTATAGCAAAATAAAATTTGACAAAAATTTTTTGGAAATAAAATTTTCGTTTTAAATAAAAAAAAAATGTCTTATAGAAATAAAATTAGCAAAATAATTTTTTAAGATTCTTTTCCTAGAAAATAATACCATATAGTTTATCATATTAAAAACATGACAATACGTATTGTTGCATGAAACAAAATTTTTGAAACAGAGATGTATACAGAGTACTTGAAAAAAAGTAATATTTTGCTCACGCATACTCACGAAAAATCTTACTCACGACTCACTCACGCACGATATTGTTTCGTAGGACTCACGCACACTCACGAAAAGAAAATTTGTACTCACGCACGAAAATGTCGTGACTCACGAAAAATATCGTGACTCACGAAAAATGACGTGACTCACGAACAATTTTTTGAGTAATTTAACTTAGCGACGTGTCTGAAAATATGAACATTAATAAAATCGAGAGCGTTATTACACATCCCAGGTGTCACTAAAATTGTAAATGAATTTAACTCTTAAGCGTTTTATGTTGGTGAGCGGGATTATTTTCGTGAGCGTAAATCTTTACTCACGCACACTCACGAAGATAATACTTTCGTGACTCACGCTCACGCACGACATTTTGGTTTGTTAATTAGCTCACGCACACTAACGCCGTTGCCACCGTGGTGCAATGGTTAGCATGCCCGCCTTGCATACACAAGGTCTGGGTTCGATTCCTGCTACGACCGCAACACCAAAAAGTTTTTCGCGGTGGATTATCCCACCTCAGTAATGCTGGTGACATTTCGAGGTTTCAAAGCTTCTCATTAAGTGGTTTCACTGAATGTGGAACGCCGTTCGGACTCGCTATAGAAAGGAGGATCCCTTGTCATTGAGCTTAACATGAATCGGGCAGCACTCAGTGATAAGAGAGAAGTTCACCACTGTGGTACACAATGGACTGAATAGTCTAAGTGAGCCTGATACATCGGCTGCCACATAACTAACCTAAACCTAACCTAACGCCGTTTGCCATGAGCGTGAGTCACGAAAATTTTTGTGAGTCACTACAATTTCGTGTCACGTGTACACCTCTAATGTATACTGGGCATAATGGCCAAAAAGCCACATTGTAATAACCCTGGAATATATGAGAAAATTCCTTGCGAACTCATCAGTTTTGAGTTTTCCCGGTAGGTTTGCGAGGTCATGCTCGCTTATTAGGTGAATACTAAACTGCTCAGCCATCTAGTTAAGAGATGTAAGTAACATGGAGAAAAATGTAAAACAATCGATGATCAAGAGCAAAACTACCAATGCATTTCTTATGGGTAGAGGATATTTCGTTAGACATGCACACCGGCTTTAAGCCAGGGAATCCCATATGAAATCCATGATAATGCTGAATTGTAGGCATGCAAACAGAGATGTATACCGACCTTTATCTAAAATTTCGTTTGGCAGAAAAGACACAATTCTTTGGGTGTACCTAATATTAAAAATTATATAGAATTGACCTATTTGCGTGTGCATATATAAAAATATGTTGATGCAAAAAAATTTGCACTATTTCGGTGTCAAGTTTGGGACTAAACAAAATTGATAAGCCTGTTGAAAATGTTTTGACGATTACCTCAAATTTTCAAATTTTAATCTTACCAAGAACAGAAGCCATTAGGTGCCGGGTCACAATAACATCTTAATGGAATATTTTCATTTTGAAACCTTTGCTGAATTGATTCGGAAGTATTGTAGTCATGACTTGTCCAAAAGGGTCTTTACTGATAGCCGGAGTTATTATAGTCGTTTATTTAGTCTTCATTTCCTTCATTCTGAAGGGTTTGTTTGCTCGATATCATTATAGTAATGGATCGTATGCTATTTATGACAAGAAATCTGGAGAAATGACGGTAGATCATGTGAAATATAAACCTTTTACACGTAAGAATACACTTTGAAATTAAATTGAAATGAGAATATTTGTGTTTTATCATTTTTCTTTTTTTTCAATTTATTTTCACTTCTTCAAGGTGACGAAATAGCCGAATACACAATTGAATTAGGTGTGTATATTGGTAGCCTAATTGCTGCAGTTTTTATGTTTGTGGGTGTTAAAAAGGTAAATTCAAATTGCAAGTTTCTCAAATTAAAAACCAATTCTCGTTATAAAATTTATTTTCATCTCCCTAGGGTCTTCATAAATTCATTGCTCCTTGGCTCGTTATTGCCTTGATAGATGTCCTTGGCCACGTTATTACGACGTTTTTGAAAGGCATCCAAATTGGAAACTAATACCTATTTTGCTAATATCGTGCGTGAGTAAGATTTTTCCGACGTGAGTATGCGTGAGCAAAATATTACTCACGTGCACACCTCCAGTATACATCTCTGTCAAAATTTTTTTTGCATGCCAACAATACAGTATTGTCATGTATTTCAAATGGGATCAAAATATAAACATAACACTGTATATGGTATTATTTTCTAGGAAAAAGAATCTTAAAAAATTTTATTTTGCTTAATTTTATTTCTATAGACATTTTTTATTCTAAAACGAAAATTTTATTTCCAAAAAATTTTGTTAAAATGTTATTTCTATAGAAAATTTTGGCAAAATTTTATTTCTATAGAAAACTTTGTCAAAATTTTATTTCTATAGAAAATTTTGTCATAAAATTTATATTTCTTAATAGAAAATTTTGTCAAAATTTTTATTTTCTATAGAAAATTTTGTCAAAATTTTATTTCTATAGAAAATTTTGTCAAAATTTTATTTCTATAGAAAATTTTGTCAAAATTTTATTTCTATAGAAAATTTTTGTTCAAAATTTTATTTCTATAGAAACTTTTGTCAAAAATTCTTATTCTCTATAGAAAATTTTGTCTCCAAATTTTTTTTCTATAGAAAATTTTGTCAAATTTTATTTCTATAGAAATATTTGTCAAAATTTTATGTTTTATAGAAAATTTCGGGCAAAATTCTTATTTCTATAGAAAAGTTTGTCAAAATTTTATTTCTATAGAAAAATTATTGTAAAAAATTTTATTTCTATAGAAAATTTTTGCAAATTTATTTCTATTTCTATGAAAATTTTTTGCAAATTTTTTTTCTATATGAAAATTTTTGCAAAATTTTTTTCTATGAAAATTATTTTTCATTTTCTTTTTTCTATAGAGAAATTTCGAATTACGTGAGACCTTATTATAGACTTGCTTTTCGTATGGCCCCCATCAGAGAAATACGTGACAAAAATCTGTCTTAATAGGACCTGCAACTTTTTGAAAATTTTCGCAAGAGTTTTACGTTCCCTGTATATAATCAGAGAAGGAAATCCCATATGAATGTGATGAAAGAGTCAATTAATGAAAAATGTTTGCATTATATCCTTGCTTCGATATTTTCATAGATAATTCATTCGATATTTTTTTATAGGCGTTCTTTAAATATAATATAAATAATAAATATTAAACCGATAGCCTAAATTTGCCTTAGTATTGCTATTTGCTTATACAGTATTTGTATTTTTATACCCTTCACCACTACTGGTGCGTTACAGGGTATAATAAGTATTTGTGCAATTTGTATTGTAACGCAAGAAGGAGTAAATCATAGACCAACCTTTTAGTATACGGATCGGCTTAGAATTTTAAATTCTGAGTCGATTTAGCGATGTCCGTCTGTCTGTTGGTCCGTTTCTGTCGTCTTGTTGATGTATTTTTGTCATGGCCTTGTGCCAAAGTACCAGTCGCAGTTTTAGTCCGATGTCCTTAAAATTTGTATAGCGCGTCTGTTTCGCGCTCAAAGACGATCCTAATTGATATTTGGAAAAATCGTTTCAGATTACGATATAGCTGCCATATATATTTTTCACGATTGCGTCATAATTGGCGTGTATATCAACACGATCTTCCTCAAATTCCGTACATCCGAATATTTTATGGCGTTTCGAAAAACTTGCCAAATATCAGCAAATCGGTTCAGATTTAGATATAGCTCCCATATATAGCTTTCGCACTGATTTACACTCATTTGCCGCACAGGAGGCCAATTTTTTGCTCCTATTTAGTTGAAATTTTGCATAGGGAGCTTTAGATAGAATAGCATTGCTAACATATGTGTTTCAAATTTTGCGTATGGAACATCGGTTTCAGATTTGTATATTCCATTATATAGCTTTCGCCCGATTTACACATCATGATGAACCACAGAGGCCAATTATTTAACTTCGATTTAGTGAAATTTTGCACAGGGAGTAGGAACTTAGCATTGTAGCCATCGCGCTGCCAAATTTGCTGTTGAAACTCGTCGTTCAAGATTTATATATATCTCCCATATATAGCTTTCGCCCGCATTTTACACTCATATGTCCACAGGAGGCCAATTTTTTAAAACTCCGATTGATTGAAATTTTGCCACAGAGTAGTAGACATTAGCATTTTTGCTCGATGCGTGCCAAATTTGGCTTGAAAATCGCCGCTTCAGGATTTAGATATAGCTCCCATATATATATTTTTCTTGATTTCGACAAAAATGATCAAAAAATACCAACATTTTTCCTTGTAAATCGCCACTGCTTAGCTCCAAAAGTTTGTATAAAATGACTCTTAAATTTTCCTAACACTTCTAAATTTACACTATATATTCGAGCCGATAACATCATAAATAATCTTTGCGAAGTTTCCTTTAAAATTGGTTCAGATTTAAATTGTTTCACATAATTTTTTTTTTACTAATATTGTGTTCCACCCTAGTCCATTAGCCGACTTAAATTTTGAGTCTATAGATTGTATTTTAAATGCTATCGTATTTGGGACAAACATTTTGACGATGCTGATATGGTATCGAAAATTGAGATTTACAAAGGGTGCAGGGCTATTAATCATAGTCGGCCCGCCCGACTTTGGACTTTCCTTATATTTGTTTCATTTTTTGTAAATATATATAAATAATTTTAATAAATAAAATAAATACTCTTATAAAGGGATGATTCTTTTGAGGTTAGATTTTCATGCATTAGTATTTTGACACAGTCAATGTAGCGATTTCAGACATGGTGTCAATAAGAAAGATGCTCAGTATGCTTTGACATTTCATCATTGAATAGACTTAACGATCTGCCACAACGGTCGATTTTTCAGTGAATGGCGCCCTAGAAAAGTTGCAGAGAAATCCGCTTTTTTATCGACAAATTATTGTTCAGCGATGAGCTCATTTCTGGTTGGAATTGGCTAACGCTAAATAAGCAAAATTGCCGCATTTTGGGAGTGAAGAGCAACCAGAAGCCGTTCAAAGAACTGCCCATGCATCACCGGAAAAATAGCACCTGTTTGGTGTGAGTTTGTACGCTTGCTGGAATCATTGGACCGTATTTTTTCACAAGAATGCTGATTGGACGCAACGTTACGGTGAATGGCGATCGCTAATCGTTCGATCGCTAACAAACTTTTTGGTTGCAAAAATGGTAAGAACTGAACTTGGTTGACATTGTGGTCTTCGCAAACAACGATGGCGCTACATGCCACACAGCTCGCGTTTTCTATTGGCCATTTTGAGGGAAAAACATTCGGAGAACAATTCTCTCAAAGAAATGGACCGGTAAGTTGGCCACAAGATCATGCGATTTGACGCCCTTATGACTATTTTTTGTGCCCGGGCATACGTCAAGTCTAAAGTCTACGAAAATAAGCCCAGAACATATTCCAGCTTTGGAAGACAACAATTTCCGGAAGACATTCGGGCTATTCCGGCCCGAAAATGCTCGCAAAAGTTGCCCAAAATTGGACTTTCGAATGACCACCTAAGACGCAGCCGGCGCGTCAACATTTAAATGAAATTATCATCTCAAAAAGTAATATGTCATGCGACCATCTTAAACGTTTCAAATTAAAGAACCGATGAGATTTTTTGCAAATTTTATGCGTTTTTTTTTTTTTAAAGGGTTATCAAGCTCTTTAACAAATCCACCCTTTATTAATAGAATTTAACGTATAAATGCCAATATCAAATTTATTAGCCTCTTATTGATCGAAACAAACATATTTTGCTTTCTTTATATTACGTAAAACAGTTCGTAGAGTTTATCAAGTGGAAAGTAAATGCATTATTGTTAATGTTTTTTTCAGAGGTCATGAACTAAACAACAAAAATTCTAAGATTATGCAAGGTCAAAGATCTGTTTGAAACCCGGATTTTGTCAAAACAAAAATATTACGGAATTCATAATTCAAAATTGACAAAAGTAATCGAATTATATAAGAATTCTTTTAATTAGACTAAAAAAAGTTTTGTTTGTCAAGATAAATTGTTCAAACAATGTAAAAACGTTTTAAACCTTTAGTTAAATAAATATATCTAGAGAAAAATTAAAATTACCCAAATAGCCCTGATGAAATAGGGGCCCAAACGTGGGACGATGTTTCATAATGAATATGAGCCCTAACAAAATGTAGGTTAGGTTAGGTTAGGTTATGTGGCAGCCCGATGTATCAGGCTCACTTAGACTATTCAGTCGATTGTGATACCACAGTGGTGAACTTCTCTTCTTATCACTGAGTGCTGCCCGATTCCATGTTAAAGCTCAATGACAAGGGACGCTCCTTTTTATAGGGCCGAGTGCCCGAAAACGGCGTTTCGCACATTGCAGTGAAAACCACTTACAGAAGCTTTTGAATAACAAATTGTAACAGAAACGTAGAAAATCGACCCGCAAAGCAAATTTAAGATTCAATTTCACTTTTGATATAAACGACTGTGTGAAAAAGTGAACCCTAGCTAGATGGAGAAATTATAAAATATGTCCTTTTTTAAGCTTGAAAAAAAAGTATGAAAAACTACAAATTTTTTTGGATTTTTGATTAAAAGGGAAAACCCAGCTTTGGATTCTGTCCATATGAATAAGTATAAATCACCGGCCAAAGGTCTTGTCTGCTATTTTCACTATGGCATTGCGTTTTGTCTTAAGCTTTGGAGCGGTGCTCTCAGTTGAGAGAGTGGTAAAGCATTTTCATCACTTTGGAATTGCATTGACGCTTATTGAAAAATTGTCATGCATATATTTTTTAAAATTAAAGTTTTAATTGAGTTAATAAAAAAATATTCAATTAAAATTTAATTGATTCAACAAATTTTTTAATTGAGACAAAGTTAATAAGTCACAATCAAAAAAAATTCTTTTCTGATTCAAATCAAGAAATTAAAGTTGATCGCAATTTATTTTTTAAATTGAAAATGGTCTTCATCACAAAAATGATAGTATCAATTAAAAAATTAATATGATCCACTTAAAAAATTATTTGGCCTTGTCTAAAAGAAAACTCTTTTTTCGTGCAATACAGGCCACCACTGCGCCACTCCAGAGAGCGAAAAAATTTCGCTCAACAGAAAAAAATATCAGCAAATATTTGCAATTAAAAAAGTTGATTGAAAGTTAAAGAATTTTTCCAATAATAAATTAATTGAACAATAACTTTTTAATCAATTTAATCACTCATTAAGTTTTAATTAGGCGCAATGATGGAACTTTTTAAAATTTTTTATTAAAAAAAATAATTATTACAATTAACTTTTTAATCACTCGGAAGGCTAAGTGATATTTTTTATTTTTTAACTAAAAATATATTTCAAACAATCATTGTTTTAATCAGAACTAAAAACACTAAACGCCATTTTCAATGTAATGTCGGTTAGACATTTAACTGGCAGTTAACAGAAAGAAAAAATGGAAATATCTTTTTTCTCCGGTTTATAACTTTAACTGAAAACAGTAAGGAAGTCTAAAGTCGGGCGGGCCGACTATAATTTATACCCTCCACCACTTTGTAGATCTAAATTTTCCGATACCGATATCACATCCGTCAAATGTGTTGGGGCTATATATAAGGTTTGTCCGCAAAATACATAAGCATTTAAATATCACTCGATCTGGACAGAATTTGATAGACTTCTAGCAAAATCTATAGACAAAATTTAAGTCGGCTAATGCACTAGGGTGGAACACAATGTTAAGTAAAAAAAAAAAGTCTAAAGGTTCCGGGCGGGGCCGACTATATTATACCTGCACCACCTTTTGTAAAGAATCTAAATTTTGCGTACCATATCACATCCGTCAAATGTGTTGGGCTATATATAAAGGTTTGTCGCCAAATACATACATTTAAATATGGAAATCGAATCTGTAAGAATTTGATAGACTTCTACAAAATCTATAAGACTCAAAATTTAAGTCGGCTAATGCACTAGGGTGGAACAACAAATGTTAGTAAAAAAATATGGGAAACGTTTAAATCTGAAGCAATTTTAAGGAAACTATCAAAAGTTTAATTTATGATTTATCGCTACGATATATATGTATTAGAAGTTTCAGGAAAAAATTAGAGTCAATTTTTTACAAAACCTTCGTACTAAGCAGCTGCCGATTTTAACAAGGAAAATGTGGTTATTCTTGACCGATTTTTGTGCGAAATCAGAAAAACATATATATGGAAGCATATATTCTAAATCTGAACCAATTTCAACCAAATTTGGCAGCGCAATAGCAAGACAATGCTTATTCTCCTTCCGGCTGTGCAAAAATTTCAACTAAATCGGAGTTAAAATTGGCCTCTGTTGGACATTATGAGTGTCAATCGGAGAAAGCTATATATGGGAGAATATATCCAAATCTGAAAACCGATTTCAACCAAATTTTGGCAACCGCCATAGCAAACAAATGCTAAATTCTACTGCCCTGTAAAAATTTCACTAAATCGGAGTTAAAATTGGCGCTCATGTGGACATATGAAGTGTAAATGCGGGGCGAAAGCTATATATGGGGAGATATATCTAAATCTGACCGATTTGCAAACCAAATTTGGCACGGCATTAGGCTAGCAATGGCTAATTCTAGCTCCCTGTGCAAAATTTCAAATCGGGAGTTTTAAAAATTGGCCTGCTGTGGTCATATGAGTGTAAATCGGGCGAAAGCTATATAATGGGAGATATATCTCAAATCTGAACCGATTTCACCAATTTGGCAACGCATAGTAAGCAATGCTAAATTCTACTCCTGTTGCAAATTTCAACTAAAATGCGGAGTTAAAAATTGGCCTCTGTGGTCATATGAGTGTAAATCGGCGAAAGTATATATGGAGATATATCTAAATCTGAAACCGATTTCAACGCAAAATTTGGGCAGCGCATGGCTACAATGCTAATTCTTACTCCCTATGCAAAATTTCAACTAAATCGGAGTTAAAAATGGTCGCTCTGTGGTCATATGAGTGTAAAAACGGCGAAAGCTATATATGCGGAGCTTATATCTAAATCTGGAAGCGCATTTTGCTGATATTTTGGCAAGTTTTTCGAGACTCATAAATATTCGATGTACGGAAATTTGAGGAAGATCCGGTTGATAAACACGCCAAGTTATGACCAAATCGGCGAAAAAATATATATGGCAGCTATAGTCTAAATCTGAACCGGATTTTTTCCTTGTAAAATTAATAGGATGCGTCTTTGAGCCGAAACAGGACGCCTGATACAAATTTTTAGGACAATCGGACTTAAAACTGCGAGCTGAGTACTTTTGCACACATAAAATACATCAAGCAGACAGAACAGACAGACAGACAGACAGACAGACCAGACGGACAGAGCAGACGGAGTCAGAACAGACGGAACAGACAGACGGAAGCTAGACAGCGACGGACATCGCTAAATCGACTCAGAAATTAATTCTAAAGCGCGATCCTATAGCTAAAAGGTTGGTCTATGATTACTCTTCTTGGCGTTTAACATACAAATGCCAAACTTATTATACGCCTGTACCACAGTAATGTGTGAAGGGTATAAAAAAGTCTAAAGTCGGGCGGGGGCCGAACTATATTTATACCCTTGCACCACTTTGTAGATCTAAATTTTCGGATACAAATATCAAGCATTCCGTCAAATGTTGTTGGGGCATATATAAAGGTTTGTCTCGCAATACATACATTTAAATATCAATCGATTCTGTAGAATTTGATAGACTTCTAACAAAATCTATAGCACTCAAAATTTAAGTCGGCTAATGCACTAGGGTGGAACACAATGTTTAGTAAAAAATATGGGAAACGTTTAAATCTGAAGCAATTTTAAGGAAACTTCAAAAAAGTTTATTTATGATTTATCGCTCGATATATATGTATTAGAAGTTTAGGAAAATTAGAGTCATTTTTACAACCTTTATCGACTAAGCAGTGGCGATTTTTACAAAAGGCAAAATGTTGGTATTTTGACGCAATTTTTTGTCGAAACAAGAAAAAAAAACCCCAAATATATATGAAAGCTATTATCTAAATCTGAAGCCAATTTCAACCAAATTGGCACGCCCATAGCAACAATGCTATTCTCCTCCCCTGTGCAAAATTTCAACTAAAAATCGAGTAAAAATTGCCTCTGTGGACATATGAGTGTCCCAATCGGAGAAGCTATATATGGGAGATAATATCCAAAATCTGAAACGCGATTTCAAAAATTTGGCACGCATAGCATGCTAATTCTACTCGCTGTAACAAATTTCAACTAAAATCGGAGTTAAAAAATTTGGCCTCTGTGGACATATGAGTGTAAATCGGGCGAAAGCTAATATATGGGAGATTATATCTTAAATCTGAACCGATTTCAACGCAAATTTGAGCACGCATAGCTACAAATGGCTAATTCTAACTGCCCTGTGCAAAATTTCAAAATCGGAGTTAAAAATTGGCCTCTGGTGGTCATATGAGTGTAAATCGGGCGAAAGGCTATATATGGGAGATATATCGCAAACTGAACCGATTTCACCAAATTTGGCAGCGGCATAGTTAACAATGCTAATTCCTACTCCCTGTGGGCCAAATTTCACTAAATCGGAAGTTAAAAATTGGCCTCTGTGGGTCATATCGAGTGTAAAATCGGGCGAAAGGTATATAATGTGGAGATATTTATCTAATCGTGAAACGATTTCAACCAAATTTGGCACGCATGGCTTACAATGCTAAATTCTACTCGCCTATGCAAAAATTTTCAACTAAATCGAGTTAAAAATTGCCTCTGTGTGTTCTTCCTGTCATATGAGTGTAAATCGGGGGAAAGCTATATAATGGGGAAGCTATATCTAAATTCTGAAACCGATTTGCTGATATTTGGCAAGTTTTTCGAGACTCATAAAATATTCGGATGTACGGAATTTGAGAGATCGTTGATAACACGCCAATTATGAGCCAAAATCGGCGAAAAAATATATATGGGCAGCTATATCTAAATCTGCAACCGATTTTTCCAAAATTAATAGGGATCGTCTTTGAGCCGAAAACAGGACCCTATACCAAATTTTAGGACAATCGGACTAAAACTGCGGCGAGCTGTACTTTCCTCTGCACACCAAAAATACATCAAACAGACAGACAGACAGAGCAGACAGACAGACGGAGCAGACAAGAACGACAGACAGACGGACAGACAGACAGAGCGGACGCATCGGCTAAATCGACTCAGATTTAATTCTAAGCCGATGCCGTATAGCTAAAAAGCGTTGGTCTAATGAATTACTCCTTCTTGGCGTTTACATACAAAATGCAGCAAACTGTATTATACCCTGTTACCACAGTAAAGTGGTGAAAGGGTATAATTATGCAGGCAGTAAAGTTTCTAACTGGCATTTGGGAATATATACGGCAAAACTGACAGTTATGATAGATATGAC
>PGFW01050338.1:9324-20744 GCA_003123925.1 Haematobia irritans | reverse complement strand
CTAGCAGTATTGCTATTTGCACATATTTGGTTCCCTCTCCTGTTAATTAATATACAATATATATTTTTTGAATATGTCTCAATTTTTGAGTTCACTCTCAGTTTGACTTAAAAACATTTTGTTTTACCAAATATTTTACTTTCATTTAACATTTAAGATAAAAATCAAATCAAGATATAAATATGTGATATTCTATTTGATGTCATAGAACATAATATTCTATCTACACTTATACATTTTATTTTTTTTTTTTTAAATACATATACATATAAGGAAAAATTTTGCCAAGACCATAAGAAGCATTTGAAATCTATTCAAAAATATATACCAAACAAAAATATGTTTTTTTTAATACTCTTAACACGCAAAGCAAACATTTACTTGCTACCAAAGAGACTACATATAGACTCTCTGCTAGATTATTCTTTCATATGTTTTTCTTTAGGATTTTCAAGGCAACGATATCAAAACAATCGCAAAATCAGCAAAGTAAAGAGTTAAACATGAGCATTGGTTAATTTAACAATGGAAGGGGTATATGCACATTCATAATGTAGCCACACAAGTGTTATGGGTATTTCCTAAGCATAGAGCAGAACAAGTAAAAAGGAGAAAAAGGGAGTCAGTAAATAGAGAGAGTAAATTGAGAAGTTCATTATAACCTTATTGTGTGATATTCTAGGGTATAAAAATTGAGAAAGAGATTTAAATTAAAGAGTACTTAACTGCTGTTTTGGGCGAGACGAATCTTTAAATTGCTGTAAACAAGACAAATAGCGCTCATACGTAGCATTGTACAAATCAACTGAGTACGTATATTTTCAAAAATATTGAGCTTTACGATAGAGCTGTCCGTCTTCAGATTGCAACATTACGTTTGCCCAATCCTTAAATATAAAAGGTTAAAAATTAAAATAAAATTTGCATTAAATATTGTTTCTATAAATTAATCCCATACGCTAAGAAGACCTTACTAAGTCCAGATTTCAAACTTCTAACATTGCGTATCGTTTGTGGAAACACCTATACATGCAAACATGATAAATAGGTCCTTTTTAATATATGTGTACGGGAAGAATATTTTTGAGAATTCTATCAAAGTTTCATAACCAAAGTCTATGCATATTTATTCAGTAAATATTTATGTATGTGTATGTACATGTGTGGGTGTAGGTTTATTTGCCATTAGATTGTGTTATGCCTTTTAAAATGTGAAAAAACAAAAACAACCCATTCAGGATATAACTTTACAATATTTTTGTGAAATTTTTTGAAATGCTTATACCCACGTTATATGTTTCAATTCCCCAATAGACAACAAGAAGTCAAAGAAAATTCTGTACAAATAAAACCGTTTCAATGTTTTTGTTCCTGTATGACAAGAATTAAGAAAAACTCGAAGAACATTTTTAATAATTTTGGGGGCGAATTGCTTGTCTACGCAGAGCTTCATTACTGCTTTTAAAACATTTTTCCGATAATATGCAGCATTTAATTTGACCCCATGGTCCATGTATACGAGCGGGGAGCGACCAAAGGCCGTTTGAGTGGTCTACAGCAATACCATTGGCGGCGCTTGAGCTTTGGTTACCAGTCGAAGTTGTAAATTTTCAGCTGACATCATTGGCAAATAAACCTTAATATTTTTTATTCACAAACTGCTGAATTTGGAATGGTTTTTCGTCGGACAAAATCAAATTCGGTAAATTACCATATTCATTCCTTAGCTATTTCCGTTTAACTTTTTTCTTTGCACCGGTGAGATCTTGCACTTTGTGCAAAGTCAACTATAGTTAAAACTTATTTATCAATATTTGTTGCATACGTTCTGCCGATATGTTTAGATCACGAGCAAATTTTCTACCATCGCAAAGAGGATTTCTATCAAATCTGGTTTCAATTTCGAATTATTTCTGGTGCTGTTACCGTTTTAGTCCACTTTTTGGAAACAAAAGATTTATTCTCATACAAATTCTTGATGATTCTAGCGATAGCCATAAATATAAAAACATTATATTATCATGCTTGAATTCTAACAAGTAATTCTCAAGTAATCAAGTAATTCTATAACTCAATGCAATAGATCAAACTACTTTTATAAGCTGGTAAACAATAAAAAGAACTGTCACTGGAGTTAACCATTCAACTGTCAAAATGTTATTTTTATAGATTTTTTTTTTCAAAATTTTATGTCTCTATTGAAAATGTTGGCAAAATTCGTTTAGTTTCTATAGCACAGATCTGTCAGAATTTTTTTCTTTCTATAGAAAAATTTGCAATATTTCCTTTTCTATAGAAAATTTTGGCAAAATTTTTACTTCTATAAGAAAATTATTTGTCACATTTTATATTTCTATACGAAATTTTCGGCAAAATTTTATTCTTTATGGGCAAAACTTGTCAAACTTTTATTTCTATCAACTCTTCTACTTTTTATAGAATTTGTTGTCAACAATTTCTATTTTTATAGAAAATTTGGTAAAATGTTGTTTCTATAAAGATTCCTGTCAAATTTCATTTTCTATACGACAAATTTTTGGTACAACATTGTTATTTTTATATAAGAAAATTGTGTCACGAAAAAATTTTATATTTTATCGAAAAACTTTGTCAAAAAATTTTTATTTCTTAGGAGGGAAATTTTTGTCAAAATTTTATTCTATACAAAAAATTGTCCCAAGAATTTTATTTCTATACGAACAATTTCTGTCCAAATTTTTACTTTCTATAGGAACAATACTGCCGTCAAGTTTTATTTCCTATAGAAAATTCTTGTCAATCCTTTATTTTTATACAATTTTTTTGTCAAAATTTGTTTATAGAAAATTTGGAAAAAATTTTATTTCTATACGACAATTTGTCAAGAGTTTTTTTTTCTATAGAAAATTTTTCTGAAAAATTTTATTTGATGGCAACTTTCTTAAAATTTGATTTCTACGAGAAAATTGTTGCTCAAAATTCTTATTTCTATAAGAAAATTTGATCAAAATTTTATTTCTATAGAAAACTTTGGTCAAGAATTGTATTTCGATAGAAAATTTCGTCAAAATTTCATTTCTATAGAAAATTTTGTCGAAATTTTATTCTATAAAGAAAATTCTTCAAAATTTTATTTCTATACGAAAACGTTCTTCCTCTGAATGTCAAAATTTATTTCTATAAATAGATTGTGCTCAAAATTTTAATTTCTATAAAAATTGAGTCAAAATTTCATTTCTATAGAAACTTTTTGTCAAAATATTCTATTGGAAATTTTTATAAAATTGCATTCTTATAGATTTTTTGTCAAACCTTATATTTTATAGAAAATTTTGGTAAAAATTTATTTTTATAGAAAAATTTGGTCAAATTTTATTTCTATAAAGAGTTCGTGTCAAAATTTCATTTCTATAGAAAATTTTTTGCTAAAATTTTATTTGCTATAGAAAATTTTCCGAAAATTTCTTTATTTTTATGGAAACCTTGTCAACATTTTATTTTATAGAAAATTTTGTCAAAATTTATTTCTATAGAATTTGTCAAAGATTTAATTTTATCGAAAAAGTTTCGTCAAAAATTTTATTTCTATAGAAAATTTTGTCAAAATTTTATTTCTATAGAAAATTTTGTCAAAATTTTATTTCTATAGAAAATTTTGTCAAAATTGTTTTCCATAGGAAAACTTTGTAAACATTTTCTTTATTAGTTGGAAATTCTATTTCTTAGGATTATGGTCAAGTAATTTTTTGTTTTTTCTTCCTTTCTTTTATTTTTCATTTATGAATTTAGATTAAATTTTTGCAATGAGATGAACTCTTAGTTATAATCAGGGATCCGGAGCGGTCCATTTTTTTCGCTCCGCTCCGCTCCCGCTCCGGAGAAAAGAAAATCGCTCCGCTCCACGCTCCGCTCCGAGAAAAAAAAATCGCTCCGCTCCGCTCCTCTTGGAGAAAATTATAGTACAAACATTGTATTATTTGTTCCAATTGAGTTTATTTTAACGAAATACAAAAAAACTACTTCAATAGTTGTATTATAAAGAGAAAACAAAAAAAAGCAAAAAGTATTTTCTGCTATACCATAACAATAGTAGTAAAATTAATTATTTGTAGATTTTGTGTTTTAGATTAATTAAAGTATCTTCCGTTAGGCGGCAGCGTAAGTGATTAATACATATGTTTAAGAGAGCAGAAAATTCGCCGCTACACTCCCCTGGTGTAGCTGGAACACCTAGAAACTACACATGCCAGCTCATACACGAGGGTGTGCTCGACCTTCATCGCCCAAAATTCGCAGAACACTGCTCTGTGCGAATGCGAGCTTCGATAAAAGAAGTAATTTATTTTATTTATCTTTAATGTCATCATCATCTAAATTTGATCCGATTTCTTCCAAATTCAATAGCGTTCGTCTTTGTGCGCCAAAAAACCTCCCTGGTACCCAAATTCCATCAAAATCGGTTAATAATTGCGACCGGAATCCTGTGAACAACAAATACATGGACAGACGACGGACGGACACCAAGCGCTAGATCGACTCAGGAGGTGATTCTGAGTCGATCGGTATATATTTTATGGGGTCTAAAATCAATATTTCTGGTAGGCACATTTTTTGGCAGATCAAACTTATTATACCCTAACCACTATGTGGTTTATGGTATAATGACTTTAAAACAATGTGTTGAAACATTTTATTAATTCTGAAGATTTTTTCAGAAATATTAAATCCATTTTGACTTCATTAAAACGAAATTTTTCACCTGCAGTGTGTCTAGGATACACATTTTTTATGTCGTCATCACTTAGCTATAAGGACAAGACAGACTTCATTGAAAAGTTTAGAGACTTTTAGACAAGGAAAAAACTTTATTTCAGAGAAATACGTCTTCTATTCTAAGCAAAATTCGTATTCGTATTTTAAGCATGTGAAATATTTGGCCTCCCGACAATATTCTTTGCGGTGCACCATCTACTATTTAATATGTGATAGAAACCAAATTTATGAAAATGGACCAAAATGGACCAAAAATGCGAACCAATTCTGTGTCTGACAATCGGACCCAAATTTAAAAATTAGAAATCTTTTGGACCAATTTTGGTCCGATCGGACCAAACGGCAGCGCTGATGGAATTAGAAAGTCTATACACGAGAGCTAAGAAGTAACTACTCCCCGAAGTTTTTCTTTTGTTTTGCAACAGAGCGTAGAGAAGAGGTTTTGTTATAACTGTTTAATGTGTGGTGTGTTGTATGCTTTATGTTTGCAACAACCTCCATCGAAATCAGTCCCGTGGTATACCCCAGTCGAGATATCTCTTACTGCAGATTCTACTGTTTTTCGCTTTTTTCTCGCTTTATTGATAAAAAATACATTTTCGAACAGCGTTTCTAAGAAATGTTCGTTCTCAAAAAAAGTAGATAAGCGATGCAATAGCATACAAATCAAGTCATTAGTTTTCAATGTGGAGAAAAATTAAAAATAAATGTATATGCCTACAATTTTTCAACCAAATTTAAACTATCCATATTTTAATTAAATTTCGAGAACGTAATATCAGAAATAAGAGAATGCTAGGATATAGTACAATAGTAAAGCCAAATATGACATATGAATGTCCTACACTGAAAAAAAGCATGCCCGGCTTCAAATGATTTTGTCTTTACTTTAACAGTTTGGTTATTAATTCCGAGCCAAAGAAGCGGAGAATACAAGTAAGGATATTTTAAAAACGCAATTCTCTTTTAAATTTGGGTTATGTACTTGCTTCTAGGAAGCAAATGTTAAATTTTTCAATTTTTTTTAAATTGTTTTTTCGCCAGTTGTGTATCAAAAATCCTTTAAAAACGAGTTAATGAGACAATGTTATGTTTCATCATTAAGACTCGACTTCCGAGTAGAAATTATGCTATGTTTCAAGTAAAAAGCCGTCATTAAAATAACAGTGTTGAAAACAAGTCTATTTTTTTAACGATTTTTGCTTTGTAGGCAAGATGCAAAAGGAAAACAAATTTAAGACAATTTTATTAAGTTTTAAAGAATTTTTCTTAATTATTAAAGAGTCACGTTGACCTTACCTCAAAAATTTTATCTTTCATGTTTATGATACACATTTTTAAGTAAAATCAACTTAATTATAAGGAACATTACAATTTCATATCAAGTTTATTGACTTTTGGACAAGGAAAAAACTTTATTTACGAGAATGCGTCTTCCATGTTAAGCAAAATTTGCATTCTTATTTAAGGACATGAAATCTTTGGACTTCACGACAATATTCTTTTCTCAGTGTAGGACAAACTAAAAATTAATATAAATAAACGCGTTTAATTGCATTTATTTGACGTTCATTACAAACATCTTGTAGTTAATACGGGATGAAATTGTCGAAAGTACTGTTGTTACTTTTACAAATACGTACCTAGAGATATATTGTGACATTTGCCGTTTTTTGAAAACATTACCAAAAAAAAAACACGTTCGTGTTTTCCCCAATGTACGCTACGTACAAAAAAATACATATCGTACATTTTAAACGTTAGCTCACACTGCGCTAAGTACTAGCTATATTTGAAATTAGCATACCCCGTTGTAATTTCAAATTACACGTATTCATTCAAGTTATATATCCTTTAATTCCGGAGCGGAGCGGTTGTTTTCATTTGGTAAACGCCTCCGCTCCCGCTCCGCGTCCGGATTTTTAGAAATGCCGCCCGTCTTCCGGCCAAAAAAAGACGCCTGCGTCCGCTCTGGATTCCCTTGGTTACTAATTCAACTTTTTTCTAGTTACCATTGGTGAATGTATCTAGCCACAATATTATTCTTCGCAAATACAGTCATGAGAAGTTCGAAAATACCTTTGCTCCATAACAAACATTCGCCTGAACATTAAATAGACAAGAGGATTGGTGACAATTCAAGAAGACATATTTTTGTTGGAAGTTTATCATCATGTCTCTGTGAATGGCCAAGGTTGATGTTCGTAATATTAATAGTGTGGTGATACAAGGGAGTTCTTTTTAAATCCAAAACTAATAGAAAGAAGGAGAGAGGAGATTCATTATGATTTTTTTTTTTTGCGTATTATTAACTTTTATTTTTATTTTCTTCAAATATTGCCATTAAATAAACTTCTATAAATATCAGCTACAGTGATGGTAGCTTACATACACAGAAATTACTTAAAATTTTTTTAACATTTATGAATATAAAATAATATACAGGGTGGCTGATATGTATTGAGGTCACCTACAGGTTACTATTATTTCTATATAATATAACACCCATCCTATGGTGAAGGGTATGGAAATATAATAGTTTTTTTTTTGCATATTAACCAACCGGCCTTAAAATTTAGGCATCATAATTTTTCGTATTAAATATTAGATTTTGTGAGTGAAACTGGCTTTGGATGTCACATAAGGTAGACCTTAATTATTTTTTTTTAAATTTAATAATTAAATTTCCATTTGTTTTTTTTTTTGCAAAACAAACAACAACGATATGAACATCCTTCTTAATCAAGAATATAACAACTACATTTTTGTCTAGACTTTTGCCAGTCACAACAACCCCTAGAAGAATTTGATAGTGACATTTCTAAAGAAATCTTTTTTTATTTTGGATATTAAATTTGTACTTTTACCTTTTATTAATACAAATCCCAGTGCTTTTTTTATTATTTAAAACAAAAATATATTAAAATTCTTAGAAATTTTCAAATCACATTGCAAGAAAATACTTAGGAGGAATAATGGCAAAACATTAGTAGAACAAAAAAAATAAGTAAAGCTGATTCAGGAAAGTAGATAGCTCATACAACTGTTGCTGATTAAGTACACTTTTCAAAAATGCTTTTAAAAAATTAGAAAAAAAAAATTATCCTTAAATTTATTTAAATATTTTATTTTTTTTCGCAACATATAATCTTCAATATTAAATATTAATATAATACACTTGAAATCACCATTTAAATTTTATAAAATATTCGTTATAAGTAAGAGCCAACCAGCCTAGTAATCTTTAATTTAAACAAAAGTTTCCACTTGCCTTAACTTTAACCCCCAGGCTCATTAATTAATTACTAGAAAGTTTGCTACCATGGTGTTGGCATTTTTTAATTGCCAAACCACTTGTGGTCTTCTTTAGCCTTTAAAATAATAAAAAAACTTTCCATGCGAAACTTTTGTTATGATTTATTTACGATTTTTTTTGTTATGTATTTTGGTAGATTGTGTGGTATTCAAAAAAAATTTAATATTAATTATTTTAAAAAGGAAAATTAAAATAAATATAACTTAAAGTTAGCAAAGGAAGAAGTGAAAGTAAGAGAAATAGCATACAATCATCCTAAGTTAACACCCACATTAAAAAGGCCAAATCAAGACGACTATACTCTTGTTTATACAATGATTATTTAAAATTTTAAAACAGAAATGTAAAAACTGGTCTCTTTTAATGCATAATTGCGAACTGATACACGAAACTAAGGATGATGGAAACCATACAAAAATCTTAAGGTCAAAATCTTTCACAAAAAAGTTAAAATATGTTATGTTAAAATTAAAATTTTCAAAAAAATGGATTTTGTTTTTCAACATTTAATTTCTATAGAAAATTTTGTCAAAATGTTATTTTTGTAGAAAATTTTGTCAAAATTGCAAAATTGTATTTCTATAGAATATTTTGGAAACATTGCATTTCTATAGATTTTTTTTTATTTTATTTCTATAGAATCATTTTTCAAATTTTTATTTCTATAGAAATTTTTGCCAAAATTTTATTTCTATAGAAAATTTTGTCAAAATTTTATTTCTGATAGAAAATTTTATCAAAATTTCATTTCTATAGAAAATTTTATCAAAATTTCATTTCTATAGAAAAATTCATCAAAATTTAATTTCTAAAGAAAATTTTGTCAAACTTTTTTTCTATTGAACATTTTGTCAATTTTATTTCTATTAGAAAATTTTATCTAAGATTTTATTTTTATAAGAAAATTTTATAGCAAAAAACTGTATATCTATAGTTTATTTTTATTTTATTTCTATAGAAATTTTTGTCAAAATTTTATTTCTGTAGAAATTTTGTCAAAATTTTATTTTCTAGAGAAAATTTTGTAAAAATTTCATTTCTATAGAAAATTTTTGTCAAAATTTTTGTTTCTATACGAAAATTTTGTGAAATTTTATTTCTATAGGAAGTTTTGTCACAACTAGAAAAATTCATCAAAAAATTTAATTTCTATAGAAATTTGTTCAAACTTTACTTTCTATAGAAATTTTGTCAAAATTTTTATTATCTATAGAAAATGTTTGTCACAAGTTTTCTTAATATTAAAAATTTTTGTCAAAAATAGTATTGTCTGTAGAAAATTGTTATCAATAATTTTATTTTTATAGCACATTTTTAGCAAAAATGTTTTATTTCTCTAGAAGATTTGTCAAAATTTTAATTTCTATGAGAATAAGTTTGTCAACAATTTATTTCTGTGAAAATTTTTCAATTATTCTATTCTATAGAAAATTTTGTCAATATTTTTATAGAAAATATTGTCAACATTCTATTTTTCATAGAAAATGTTATCAAATTTTATTACTATAGAAAATTTTGTCATATTTTTATTTCTAATGAAAGTTTTGTCAAGATTTTATTTCTTTAGAAAAGTTTTGTTAATATTTGATTTCTGTAAAAAAAATTTTTTTCCTCAATTGAATTCTATAGTTTTTTTTTTTTTGAATATATTTTTATATGATTTTTTTCAAAAATTTATTTCTAAGACAATTTTGTCAAAATTTTATTTCTAAGACAATTTTGTCAAAATTTTATTTCTATAGAAAATTTTGTCAACATTTTATTTCTATAGAAAATTTTGTCAAAATTTTGTTTCTATAGAAAATTTTGTCAACAGTTTATTTCTATCGAAATTTTTGTCAACATTTTATTTCTTAAGAAAATTTTGTCAAATTTTATTTCTATAGAAAATTTTGCCAAAATTTTATTTCTATAGAAAATTTTGTCAATATTTTACTGCTAAAGAAAATTTTGTGAAAATTTTATTTCCATAGAAAATTTTGTAAAATTTCATATACGAATATAACATTAACGAAATTAAAATTTCAGTTTTTCTTTTCATTAGTTCTCTGCATATTTGTATGAAAAGTAACAATTAAATTATCAAAGGCTTATTGTGCAATTTTTTTTAATCCTCACACATATCATCACGCATTCACCATATTTGGTGGCAATGAAAAGGGATTAGAGGTCACGTTTGCGTGCCTTCCCAAATATAAATGCAAAAATTTTTCTATGAAAAAAAATTGAAGGGAAGGGTATTTAAGTTTCTCATAAAACATAAAACATTTGTAATTATAATACTCTTATCATAATTAAGTGCGACTAAGAATTTTTCCCGCCAAAGTGTCCTCACTTAAGGTTATTAATGATAGTGACACCTTCTACACCCGGAGGCGTGTAAGTGATGGTGAACTTGTTTGTCATTAATTTCGAAAAGTCTTCTGTTTCAACAGGAATGTCGTAGGTCTTTTGGTAGAAGAAATTAAAGTAGAAAAAGTTAATAATTGTAGATAATTACTGTAGGTTCATGTAGGTCAATGAACTCAAAGTAGTCGAAGAAAAAATAAAAAAAAGTAGATGTAATGAGAATCACAAATTGAACACTTCGAATACTTCTACACAGGGGCAATTTTTAAAATTGTGGAAAAATCATTTCTCGTTTTCAAAATTTAATATTTTATAGAAAATTTTGTCAAAATTTTATTTCTATACAAAATTTTGTGATAATTTTGTTTTAATAGAAAATTTTGTCATAATTTTATTTCTATATTTTATTTTGTAAAAATTTTATTTCTGTAGAAAATTTTGTCAATTTTTTTTTCGATAGAAAGTTTTGTCAAAATTTTATTTCTATAGAAAAATAAAAATTTTATTTCCATCGGAAATTTTGTCAAAATTTTATTACTAATAGAAATGTTGTTAAAATTTTAAATTCTATAGAAAATTATGTCAAAATTTTATTTATATAGCGAGAATTTTTGTCAAAATTTCTATTTTCTATGGAAAATTTTTGTAAATTCTACTTTACTATTAGAAAGTTTTGTCCAAAATTCTATTTTATGGAAAATTTTGTTCCAAATTTCCTATTTCTATTGAAAAATCCATTTGTCAAAATTTTATTTCTCAATCGAAAGATTTTGTCAAGAATCTTTATTTCTATGGAATTTTTTTTCAAAATTTTATTTCCCTATTAGAAAATTTGTCAAATTTTGATTTCTGTAGAAAATTTGTCAAAATTTTTATTTCTATACGAAACATTTGTCAAAATTTTATTTCTATAAAAATTTTGTCAAAAATTTATTTCTATGGAAATTTTTTTCAAAAATGTTATTCTATGAAATGTAAATTTTACTAAAATTTGTCAAAATTT
>PGFW01050331.1:0-11609 GCA_003123925.1 Haematobia irritans | reverse complement strand
AGAGACCATATACTAACTCACCATGTACCAAATTTCAGCCGCATCGGATGAAATTTGCTTCTCTTAGAGGCCTCACAAGCCAAATTTGGGGGTCCGTTTATATGGGGGCTATATTATAAATAATTATGGACGCGATGTAGACCAATTTTTGCATGGTTGTTTAGAGACCATTATACTAAGCACCAATGTACCAAATTTCAGCGCGGATCGGATGAAATTTGCTTCTCTTAGTAAGAGCGCGTCTACAAGCCAAAATTTGGGGGTCCGTTATATATGGGAGGCTATACGTAAAAGTGGACACGCGATATGGCCCATTTGCAATACCATCCGACCTACATCAATAACAACTACTTGTGCCAAGTTTCAAGTCGATAGCTTGTTTCGTTCGGAAGTTAGCGTGATTTCAACAGACGGAGGCGGACGGACGACATGCTCAGATCGACTCAGAAATATTCACACCAACGACCCAGAATATATATACTTTTATGGGTCTTAGAGCAATATTTTCGATGTTTACAAACGGAATGACAAAGTTAATATACCCCCATCTATGGTGGAGGGTATAAAAAATTACGAACTGATGGAACTAACATGGTAAATGCAACATTTGGTATGACGCAAGCCAATTTCCTATCTTCCTAAAGTTTATTGTTTTGGACATGACATGACATTGGCTTAAAAAAAATAATTATAATTTGCAAAAAACAAACTAAACATATAAATAAATAAATAGATAAAAGTGTGAGTTGAGTAAACGTTCATGACTGCTTATCGACTTACTTATTCTGTGTATAAATAAATGTTTTTATTTGTACAACATCACAATTATATTAAATTTATTATTATATTATTTTGCTGCAAGCAAACAAATGTTTAGAAACTGGAATTAACTATTTGGAGCCTTAAGCAAGATATGCTTAGGGTGAAACATAATATCTTTGCACAGTGCAAACAATTTTATTTTTGTGAACACATATACCCAGTCTTACACAAGTTTAACAACACAAGTTTACATACCCTTGAGTTTATTAACCTTATAAGTAAACAATATTCTTGTTGTTGTATAAACCGACTTAAAAAAATCTTCTTGAAAATTAACAAATACTTTTGTTTCAAATAATTTACTTACGATTTAATAATTTGTACTTTTCTTTGAATAACAAAATATAATAAAAATGAATAAAGATGCTTTAGTTTTAGTAAATGTAATTTGAAAACAAAGTATTTGTTAATTTTCAAGAAGGTTTTTTAAGTCTGGTTTATAAACAACAGAGGAGATTTTTTTGAGGGTGCGCCCAATAATCTAAACTTTATTTTTTTAAACATACTTTCTTAAATGTCCCCTTTTACAAGAATCAGATTTAGTTAGTGTTAAAAAAATATTTATTTGCTTTTTGAAAAGGATATGTCTACGGTACAGGTCCAGAAGTGTCAAAATGGATTTACATTCTCTTACTCATTTAAACTCAATGTAAAATTTCATACCGAACTTTGATTTTCGTTGCAGGATATTTTGCTCAAATTATAATAATAGTCGGCGAACTGGTGACAGTCTATGATGTAATTTGAGGGATGACTTTCACTCCGAAGGCATCGTTAGCGGTATCGATTTCCCAAAATAACAATCATATAAAAGAATACTTTCTTAAGAGAGAAACAACGACATCAGTTCCAGAACAAGTTGCTTCAGCCGCAGCTGCAGTTGTAGCAATTGCCCAACAGCATAACATATCAAACTTTCAGCACTTCCACAAACTAAACACCCAACAGAATAGCCATAATTTTTATTATAATAGTGCCCGCTCCACTTCGTTCAGTGTTACGGATATATTAAGTCCTCTGGAAGACAACTGTAGGAAATTGGAACAAAGCGAAAGTCCGCCTTCGCCTTATAGGTAAATAATTATGAAAAACATTATTTTTTTCACATTCAATTTAAATCTATATAAATGCTTAACACGACATGAAAGCTGAAAAAAGTTTATTCAGTTCCAATTTTTATACCCTCTACCCTTCCCACCATAGGATGGGGGTATATTAATTGTGTCAATTCCGTTGTGTACACATCGAAATATGGCTCCTAAGACCCATAAAGTATATTATATGTCTGGAGTTGTTATTATCTTATCAGTCGGATGGTATTGGCAAATGGGCCTAATCTGGTTCGCACTTTTACGTATGCCCCCTGATAAACGGACCCCCCAATTTGGCCTGCCAAGACCTCTAAGAGAAGCCAAAATTACATCCGCGATCCGCGCTATGAAATTTGTTGGTACAGACAAGTTTTTAGTATATATGGTCTCCCTAACAACCATGCAAACATTGGTCCAACACGGTCATAATATATAATATCCGCTACCTATACCGATCCCCGATTTGGCTTTCGGACGTCCTCTTAGAGAAGCAAATTTCAATCCGATCCGGTTGAAAGTTTGGTAGCATTGTGTCATGGATAATTATGGGTCTTTAACAACCATGCCTAAAATTGGTCCACATCGGTCCAATAATTTATAGCCCGCCCATATAAACCGATCCCCAGATTTGGCTGCAAGGCCTTTAAACGAAAGAAATCATTTCATCCGATCCGGCTGAAATTGTGACATGGTTGTTTAGATATGGCTCTAATACAATCGTAATGCAAAAATTGGCCTATCATTCGTCCCATTAATTATTATAGCCCCAATTATATAAACCGTCCCCCGTTGGCTTCTGGAGCCTCCTAAAGAGAAGCAAAATTTCATCCGATCCGGCTGAAATTTGGTACATTTGGTGATAGTATTAGGTCTCTAACAATAACCCATGCAAAAATTTGTCCACATAGTGTCCATTAATTATATAATACCCCAATATAGAATCCTGACTTCCCCGATTTGGCTTTCGGTAGCCTCCTTAAGAGAAAGCAAATTTTCAATAACCGATCCGCTGAAATTGTGTACAGATGGTGTTAGTAATGCCCTAAACATCCATGCAAAATATGGTCGAAATCGGTCTCCATAAATTATAATAGACCCCATATAAACACCGATCTCCGGAGCCCCTGGGAAGAGCCAAAATTCCATCCATTCGGTTAAAATTGGTACGTGAATGTATTGAATGTGTTCATATCAAGTCCAAATGTATTATAGCCCCATATAAAACGATCCCCAGATTACCTCGGCCTGCCTCTTGGAGAACAAAATCATCCATCCTGATTGAATTGTACCGGTTTACTATATGCATAATTTAACAAGCCATGCAAAATGGTCCAATCAGTCCACTAACATTATTAGCCCCTGATAAAAACCGAATCCGAGATGTGTTTTGGAACCTCTTGGATGCAGCATATTCATCCGAGTCAGTTGAAATTTGTACATGTGTATGTATATGTGCCGTTAAAGAACCTCATGCCTAACTAGGTCATACGGTCTATAGTTATAAAGGGTGATTCTTTTGAGGTTAGGAATTTTCAATCGCATTAAGTATTTGACAGATCACGTGGGGATTTCAGACATGGTGTCAAAAGAGAAAAGATGCTCAGTATGCCTTTTTGACATTTCATCATGAAATAGACTTACTATCTGACACAACCGTCGTAATTTTGCAGTGAATGGGCCCTATGAGAAAAGTTGGCGAGAAAATCCGCTTTTTTTAATCGACAAAATTTTGTTTCAGCGAGAGGCTCAATTTCTGGTTGAAATGGCTACGTAAAATAAAGCAAAATTGCCGCATTTGGATGAATGAGCAACCAGAAGCCGTTCAAGAACTGCGCCATTGCATCCCGGAATAAATGATACTGTTGTGTGGTTTTGTACGCTGGTGGAATCATTGGACCGTAATTTTTCAAAGATGCTGTTGGACGCAAACGTTTACGTGTGAATGGCGATCGCCTATCGTTCGATGCTAACAAACTTTTTGTTGCCAAAAATGGAAGAACTGACTTGGTTGTTGACAATGTGTTTCAAATAAGATGGCGCTACATGCCACACAGGCTCGCGATTCTATGGCCAATTTTGAGGGAAAACTTCGGAGAAGCAATTCATCTCCAAGAAATGGAACCGGTAAAGTTGGCCACACAAGATCATGCGATTTGACGCCTCCACCCCTTTTAGACTATTTTTTGTGGGGCTACGTCAATCTAAAGTCTACAGAAATAAGCCAGCAAAACTATTCCATCTTTGGAAGACAACATTTCCGAAGAAATTCGGCCTATTCCGGGCCGGAAATGCTCGGAAAAAAGTTGCCCAAAATTGCTTTCCCGAATGGACCGACCTAAGACCGCAGCCGCGGTCAACATTTAAAATGAAATTTATCTTCAAAAAGTAAATGTCATGGACCAATCAAACGTTCAAAATAAAGAACCGAGAAGATTTTGCAAATTTTATGCGTTTTAAAAAAAAAAAAAGTTATCAAGCTCTTAACAAATCACCCCTTTTATATATCCCTCAGATCAATAATCATCCCCAATCAACACAAAAATTGGTCCATATCAAGTTCATAATTGTATATAGCCCCCATATAAGCGACACCCATATTTCAATTCTGGCTCCCTACGTACCGTGCAAAAGTCCATATCGATTCGTAATTATTTGTAGACTTACATACATTTTGTCTAATATATACCACGTGTGGACTAACTCACAATTTAGAAAACGATTTAAGATACCATAACCCAATTAATTCGATTGTGGATGACAGTCTTGGTAGAAGTTTCTACGCAATCCATGGTGGAGGGTACATAAGATTCGGCCTGGCCGAACTTACGGCCGTTTATACTTGTTTAATCTTCATTTAGCATTGATTCCGAGCCAAGTACGAAATTTTTTATAAGAAGATATTTTAAGAACCCGATTTTAAATTAATACCATAAAACTAGGTGCAGTAGGTAACGGATACAAGAAAAACACGTATATACACTGAAAGAAGATTTTTATTTCTGAGGGACGAAGATTTGGAGAGTCGAAGTTTTCTCTTGACGATAAAAATTTTTCTTTAAAAACAAATGAAATATTAGAGAATGTCTTTGCATCACTTGTGATAAATTTGGGTTTATGTCCTCTTAAAGGCTTTATAATAAACTTTGATTGTCTAAAATTTCGTTTCAGCTTAAGGTGTATCTTCTTTGGGTGTAAGAAAGTTTAGCAAGAGTTTAGTGGAGAAAATGTATCATATTAGAAAAACGTTACAAAATATGTTCAATAAAAGAGAATTGAGTTATGCGATGGCAACTATTCTGTATATGCATCAGAGTTGTCAGGTGATTTTTGAACCCTTCGCCAAATATTAAGAAAACCCCTTGAATTGTTGTAGATTTTTTTTCAAAAACCCTTAAATATTTGCAGGAATGCAAATAGATACAAACTGCTGGTTTCCCATTTTTTTATTTAAATTCCTGTAGCGATTCACTTTAAAAATTCAATTTACAAAAAACTATATGTGTCCCAATTTATATATGTTTCAAATCAAATTAAATAAAAAATTCAGTTTATAAAGTAGAAAACTAAACAAAAATAAAATACTAAAAGGATCCAAAATTTTTAAATGAAAATGCATTTGCAGTTACATATTGTTGGATGTAAATAATTTAATCATTTCACTTGTAGGTGTCAAATTATCGCACCCATTGTTGAAGGAATATTTAACTTTTAATTTCAGCTGTTGAAGTTTCATGTGATTTCTTAATTTGTTTTAACTATAGATTCGAACATTAGAAAATCGCCCTTCACAGAAACATTTAGCGGAAGTTATGCAAATGTATACAAGGGGTAAAAATTATATGTTTGGAACTCAAATTATTTTTTAGTGCAATCATATAATGTTCATAATGCAGCATAAATGTTTGTGACATATATGTTAATATGTTGGAACATATTATGTTTGGGACATAATATTTTTTTTAAATATAATATATGTGAAGATCACATGTTACATTTTCCCCGTCTAATATATAACATTTTGCTTAGAAACATGTTTGAGGTGATCATATTCCTTCTCTGGGTTGCGTGTTAGAGTAGATTTTCAAGCTAATCATCACGCAAAAAAAATTCTTTCCTCCCAAACGAAATTTTAGACAAACACATATCGTTTCCCAAATGCTTTTCGTTAAGAAGTTTGGAAGAAAAGTATATGTTATACTATTTGTGATAAACGTGGACACTAACACTCACACAACAATCCTCATAACAATCGTTCTGTTACATATACTCCGCAAACCAAGATATATATTCATGATTGGTCAAAAAAATATTGTTTGCTAATTGTTCAAATATTATTATGTTTCACCTGAGGTTTTTTAAGGCGCAATTGATCTTGCTTTGTTTTTTAATTCCAGCATACCCTCGCTGTCTCTCTTTCTACACAAAAAAAAACCTTTTTTTTTATTTCAATCACGAAATTTGCGGGATTCAATCATTTTTTTAATTGAAATATCTTCAATCACGAAATTATTAGTACAATATCACCCATTATGATTGAAAACACAAAACGATTTTCACTTAAAAATTTAATTGACTTTGTTACGGTATAATCATATTTATATGATTGAAATCAATTAAGAAGGTGATTGGTTTTTTGACATAAATTCAAAAAGTAGTTTTAAATTGAATCAATTAAAAATTTAATTAATTTGCGAAAAAATCAATCAACTATTGATTGGACTACAATTAAATAATTAATTGAAATTGGCCATAAATTTCAATAAAAAAATTGTATATATTGCGCCCCAAAAATCTTTTTAGTTTTATTTGAAAATAAAACAAATGATGCGTTGTTCCTCTTATAAAACATTTTCAATATTTTTATTTTTAGTGAAATTATGCAATAGAAAATGAATTTGGTTCTCTGTCATTTGTGTGTTTGTGTTCTGACATCTAAACCTAAACTACAATTACTGTAAATAGCAACTATAAGGGGTGGAGCAAAATAATAACTGTATTAAATTATCTTCCTTATCATATCAATAAGATGTCAGCGATGCTCGCATTCAAAGTATGTAGATGCACCTAGAGTTTCTAATAAGTCAGCAACCTCTAAGCTTAGTTACTTTTTCTGAATGTAAACTGAATAATTAGAACTTATTTTTGTTTAATTAAAAGTTAATTTTGTTAAACATTACCTGAATTCTTAGTTCCTTAGTTATAATCTTCATTTGCCTTTCTACACACAAAAAATTATCAAGCCAACAGTTTTTCAAGTTAAACACTAATTGAATTTGGAAATGGATTCATTAATATTGTTAATTGATTCATTTAATTATTATAATCAAATCCGAATAAAACCCCAATTAAAAAAATGATTGATTATTTGTTACGTTTTCCAAATTAAAATATTAATTGATTCAATCAATTTGTTATAATCAATGGAAATAATTTTCAATTACCAAACGTGATTGAAAAATTTTTTCCTGTTTTTCCAATTACATACATGTGATTGATCCAATCACTTTTGTGAATGAATTCAATAATTTTGAGCAAGAAAGAGCGAAAAAAGAGAATCAAGAGAATGGGTTAATTTATCAACATTGTATGATGGAGAGATAAAGTCCTGTATAAGTAACTTGTAACGAACGTTGGTTTTTGTTTTTCGCGTAATTGAAAAACATGATAATTGGCGACATTCTGTCTCTGCATGAAATGTGTACATAAATAGTTTGTGAAACGCCAACAACAAATCAATAGCAAAGGGTTTGAAAAATAAATAAAATGGTGCAAGCAACAAATGGCCACGTGATACAAGGTTTGAAAAAATATATGAGAGAACGCATTTGAAATTACCTGTGTTATGTGTTTTGTGGTATTGTAAAAATGAAAACAATCTACGTTTATTGGAAAGGTAAAGAAATTGTGTAAAATGTGAATACCAGTTTTCCAATTGAAAGCCTGTTTACTATTAAAAAGGACTAAAATAATAAATATTTTTATCATGTTCTTTTATTAACGCAAAATTTTATTTCGGAAATTGACCAATCATCCCATCGACTCCATCAATTTTAAATCAAATATGTAAGAATATTTTGCAACAAAAAAAGTACCGTAAATTGATCTTTTAAAATTATAATTTTTTTACTCCTAGTTTTTTCTTAAAACGCAAGAGCGGTATGGGTTTGTTGGAAAGATTCACCTTGATGCAAAGTGGCGTTGGTCATTAAATTGTAATTTTTGTTTTTACCATGCCTTTTTCAGTTTGAACCCACAGTAGAGATCAGTTAAATATCTGATTATATAAACTAAATGAGCTGAATTATGTAATGGTAAAAAAAAATCTTTCTTTTGGATTGTAAAAAAAATATGAAAAATATCCGAAAATAATAAAAATATGTATTTCCCCAATTTATATTATTTATTTTTTCTATTTTTAGAATTTGCAAAGTATGGCAATCAAATATAATACCAATTATTACATTGCTTTCCCATTTATTTTTGTCTATGATTGGTCAAATTTTAATAGAGATTTCAAAATTAAATTAAATTACTAAAAAATTAAATTACCGAGACGTCCTTAATACACTTTTTATGCTAAAAGACTACAACTGGCAAAAAGAAGATTATAAATCTGCAACCTGGAACTAAGAATTGAAGCTTGATATTCTATGCAGGTAATTGTTTAACTAAAAATTACTTTTAAATTTTAACAAAATTAAAATTCGAATTATTTCTGTTTACTTTCAGAAAAAACGTAATTTACCTACAGGCTGCTGATTTAATTGGAAATCTAGCGCATCTACATATTAGAAGCGACCATGCTATACATGGTTAATATATTATAAGGAAGATAATGATTTATATTAATTTATGTAAATTGATAAATTTTGGTAAGTTATTGTAGAACAAAACCACAAATAAAGAAACAAAAATTTATTTGTCTAATTCATAAATTCCAAAAATAATAAAATATTAAAAATAGTGTTTTATATAGAAACACATATTTTCTTTTTATTTCAAATATAAATTAAATACGAATTTTGGGGTCGCAATATATACATTTTTTGATGAAATTATAGGCCAATATTCAATTAATTATTTAATTGAAGAATCAAATAGTTTATTGTTTTTTGTCGCGAAATTAATTAAAATTTAAAAATTGTATTCAATTAAAACTGGTGATTGAATTTTATGTTGTTAAAATCAATCACGTTTTTAATTGATTTCAATCACACAATTAATGATTCCGTTGACAAAAGTCCAATTAAATTTTTACGTTGAAAATCGTGTTGGTTTTTCAATCAAAATGGGTGATTGATACTTATCATTTTCAGTGATTGGAAGACATTCAAAATTAAAAAAAAATCGATTGAATCCGCGATTTTGTGATTGAAATCAAAAAAATTTTTGTGCTGTAGTCTTTGGCATAAGGGGCTACGGTTTTAATTTAATTTAAAATATCTATTCCTTTCCCAAATTTTTTTCCACACATTGAAATCGCCTATTAAAATCTGAACTAATTATAGACAAAAATAATAGCAAAGCAATGCATTATATCATATTGATGATACTTTGTAAATTCTGGAAATAAAAAAATATAAATGGAAAATACATATTTTCATTATTTTCGGATATTTTTCATATTTTTAAATATAAAAGAAAGAAATGTTTTACCATTGCATAGAGATTTTATTGCTGCTCATTAAGTTATGTATCAGATACTTGGGTTCAAATTGCAAAAGCAGGTAAAACAAATATGCAATTTAATACCAACCTACTTCGCAACTTGAAGGTGAATCTTCCAAAACGAACGCCAATACCGCTCTTTGGTTTAAGAAAGACTAAGGAGTATGAGCGTGGATAGAATCCTGCCAAAAATCTGCCGAATTTGGGAACAACTAATTTTGTCTCGTTTATATCAACACCGTTCTTTTCTTGACATTAAGTCTTCAAAAAAGACATATTTTTGAAGTTTCACAATAAAAATTTAGTGTATGTAGTAAGTAGTGTAAATGGTGTATTTGTTATACCATATTTTGGAAATCTTGCAAAACATTTTAAAACATATGTAAAATTATATTACTCTGCTTAGTATTTTTTAAAGTGGCCAAACTAAAAGGTATGTTTCTGTTAAATAAAGTTTTTTTACATCGGTTCATGGGCCGCCCAAAAACTCGCTCCACATAACATACCCATGCAAAACAAAAACGTAGCCAAAAAAGCTGTGAAAATGTTTTTTTTGATTCGAAAGTGGTGCAAAATTGGCGCAGGAAGCGATTGAATTTTAACATGGGCTTGTCATTCAAACAGTTTGTTGCACTGAATTTCATCACTTTTTAAGTGTGATCCGAAATCAGTGTTTTGGAAGTGGATTAAAAAAATATTGTGATACTTTGCAAATAAAATAATTATTTAATCTTAAATTTGCCAATTAATTATTATCTAGCTATATGGACAGAATTAGATTAAGGAACTTGATTAATAGAACTCATTGAAAAGAAAAAATCGCCAGATACAAATCTATACATGCCTAGTACCTGGTACAGTCGGGACGAAATGAAACTTTCCACAAGGCCTTGTAGTAGTAGATCTGGCTGGGATATATAACTCAATTATTGGGCCCTTTAATGCTAACTCCTTAGGAGAAAACTATTTGGAATTTTCTCTCTTACAAATTGTAATCATCTTTACTCCCACGTGCCATCATCTTTTCATATATCCTACAAAATCCCTTAACTTATTTTATTTCGTTTTTGTTACTACAGTAATGCAAAACAACTACGAAATTTATTTTTAGAAGCTACTTGTTGAATTCAACCTTAAGTGGTGAACAATGTAGGCCTTGCCAATGGACCGGATAAACTAAAATCCGATACTCGTTTTTTTGTGAAGTTAAAAATTCGCAGTAATAATTTAAACAATTTCAGATAAATTCGGAGATGGACTTTATGGGGGCTATACCGAAAACATGGACGATACTCATCAATTTTTGGCACACCCTTTTATGGTCCTAAAATATCTCTAGATTTCAATTTGAGAGCCAATTGGATAAAAAAACCTTTTTTTTAATAATAGTTAAGTTTTTTTATGGTTCTGTTGATTAAGAACTAAAATATTGTTTTTAAAGGTTATTTGGGACGCTGAATCCAATCTGCACTTCAGCCCGAACTTTTCGAGATATACGCGTTATGTCAAAATTAAGGAACTTCGCGCTACATACATTGGAAAATAAAAACTGTTCACCAATGATCTTCCCCCTCCATTGTGTTAACGGTTGAGTTGATCGTGGTGTTTGTGGTGGACTTCGTCGTTACCCGAGGTTATTACCAGTAAAAATCTGAGGCGCGTTAACCTAGTAATTGTTCTTTTTGCAGTCGGAGAAAGAGGTTTATTTTTTGTTTCAATCTGAACAATATAAATTATTCGCACTGATCGACGGTCCAATCTTTGGTGGCGTAACTAGAATTTTCTATTTAATAAATATGCAAAAAGTGAAAAACATCTCGCACTGTATGTTTATTGGGAATTTCCAAATAAAATACTTTTGCACATCCATATAAAAAAATGTTATGTCTCAAACATAATATGTTCTAACATATTAACATATGTGTCGCAAACATGGTATGCTAGTTTATGAAGCATTATATGATTGCATTTAAAAATATGTGCTAAAAATTTGTGTTCCACACATACAATTTTTACACTTTTCTAAAG
>PGFW01050327.1:14915-26194 GCA_003123925.1 Haematobia irritans | reverse complement strand
TTTGCACAGGGAGTAGAATTAGGAATTGTAGATATGCGTGCCAAATTTGTTTGAAATAAGTTTTCAGATTTTAGATTATAGTCTTCACATGTTTCTGATTTCGACAAAAATGGTCAAAATACCAACATTTTCCTGTAATATCGCAAACTGTTTAGTCGAAAAGTTGTAAAAATGACTCTAACTTTTCCTAGAACTTATAATACATATTTATCGAGCGATAAATCATAAATAAACTTTGCCAAGTTTCCTTAAGAATTGCTTCAATTTACATGTTTCCATATTTTTTACTATCTATTTGTGTTCCACCCAGTGCATTAGCTCGACTGAAATTTTGAGGTCTATAGATTTTGTAAACTCTATCAAATTCTGGTCCATGTCGAGTGATATTTAAATGTATGTATTTGCGGACAACCTTTATATAAGCCCCCAACACATTTGAACGGATGTGATATGTATCGAAAAATTATAGATCTACAAAGTGGTGCAGGGTATAATATAGTTCGGCCCCGCCCGACTTCTTAAGACTTTCCTTTACTTATTTGTCTTATAAAAAGTGATTTTCAAATACACTTTTTATAAGTACATTTCGAGCTAATGTGTACAAGGTATTAGTTTATTTTCATTTATGTCATAAAAAAAATATTTTCATAAATTCTAGGCCATTGAAATGTTTTCATATTATTTTCATCTTGAATTGAGTTCACTTATCTTTGTTCTTACTTCCTTATTTATGATGACATTTTAAACTCCAAAACAGATTTCACCAAAAAATCTCCATTGCATCTTTTGAAATTGGAATAATACATCAAACAAATTATGTTTTCAATTAAAAAAAACTCTTTTTTTGTAATTAAATCCACACTGCGGAAGTTTAAAAAACACGAGTGGACAAACTTTTAATTAAAAAATTGTTATACTTCCAGGGGCAACATCATTGTTGCCATTATTATTATTTGGATGTCATTAATGAAGGAAACTTTAAAATTTCATTAACCACAAAACATGCCGCAAACGGCTTGAACTAATTCAAAGAGAATTCTTTTCGGGAAATAATTATCATCGCAGTAACATGGAAAGACAACTCCAAAGAAATTTGACAATCTGTTTGTATGTCAAGGGGAAAAAAAATAGGCAACACACCTTGGTTACATTCAATTTTCGACCATTATCACCGAGAATAACCCAAGGGGAAAGGGTTGTTGAACAATGACACCATTTGTGGGAGTTGAATGATATTGTGATGAAGCAACCACAATGTCCTCCAAACCCCCTCCAACGAAAGATAAATGAATACCCTTTGGATTAGAAATCTTGTTTGTTCCATGATACTGTTTATGATGCCAAAACATGACTCCTGCCTGTTCGCTGGAGTTTTGTCATCCGTTAATGTAAAAACAAAAAAAAAAAAAAAAAAAAAAAAAACACCCATTTGCACTGGCTAAGTCAGTTGAGCGCAAAATCTCGCGTGGCATTAAGCCGCAATATTGTAAAACCTTTAATTTACACTCAATTACTAAAATTTTCATACAAACGATACGGTTTTTACATGCTTGTGACAAAGGCTCTTTGGGGAGGGTTAGCCTGCTTACGGAAATGATATGTAGACGATATGTTTACTTCAATGTCTTCATCACAAGGCATTTCTGCACTTCGTTTGAAATCACAACAAGTGACAAAGAGTATCAAGCTACAGGTTTTAATATAACTCCTTTTGTCACAGCCTCCACGGCTTAATTTTTGGTTGCGCTAATTTTATAGTGAATTACATGTGGTTTGTTACCCTATGCTTGGGATTCACAGGGAATTATATTGCATTTGGGATTGTTGTTGGGTTGTTGTAACAGTTTTTAAATTGTAGTTTCATCCATTTTGTTCTATGCTTGTGTAGTTCAAGCTGGTAGCCAGATCAAGGAACTCTGCGACAAGGATGGGGCTGCGGTCCAGAGTGATCTTTGGTAGTGAGACGGGTTAGGCTTAAAAGCTGGCCCTTGATTACATATGGGACCACGTCAGCTTACTCGGCTGCTATTCAATCACTGTGATAAGTATGATTTGGCCAGCGGTTGCACTTGCCTGATCTTTAGTTGGCCAAAACTACCCTTGTCTTTGCCGTGGGAGGTCTCTCTCCTCCGTCTGCAATGGGCACGGCGGTCGGACTCCGAGAACAGGATTTACCTTGTAAGCTTTCTCACCCGCTTTCAGCTACAGTATCCTCATGAATCCTGTTCAAGACCTGTCTGGTATGCTGCCCTGAATCTAGAGGCTCTCTTTGCTAACCTGGATCTCGGGGCCTCTAGAAGGTGAAGATCAACCCTTACATTCCTGAGTGTAGGTTGTCTTATCCACAAGATGGTGATTCGGATGACAACTTCGAGGCAACCAAGACGGTACTACTTTTGGCAATATGTTAGTTGTGTCGACGACTGGGATGATCTTGGTCTGCCGCATAAAGGTGATCCAGGGTGTACTGCCGAGAATCCTGTTGCGGTTCTAAAGCAGCGTTCTGACAGGTCCACTGCGTATTCGCTTGTTTGAGCATGTCCACACTGGCGCGCTGCATTAGTTTTACACTGGACTCTTATATATAGTTTAACAAGGTTTCTTTGTCCGCCACCCAAGTGCTGCCGGCAAGCGGACTTGTGGACCTTGTTCTACCGCGGAGCTTACTCACACAATTGCAGTGGCATGATGCGACGACTTATAAGCTTGTCGAATGTGGACGCCGAGAATCTTGGGGTAATTTGTTGTCGGATTGTTTCGTCATCGACTCTGGCGGCCCATTCAACTGCCTTGCGAACTTCCGCCGTCCAAGTAAGTTGAATAGTGTGGCTGCGGATTTGGTGGGAGATATCCTTCAAATTTCTTGCAGTGAAATAACCTGGCGTAAGATTCAGGCGAGGTAGGACATTTTAATCGATCGCCCAAATGTCATCAACAATGCCCGTATGGCCCATGATTGTGCAATCGTCCGTATAACGACACAATCTCGGACGCCGTCAGGAGGGGGTGGAATCGAGCGACAGGTAGAGAGGTTTAAACAGTGCCGGAGATATCACCCCGCCCTGCGTGGAACTCTCTGTTAAGTCGACGTTCCTCGAATAAATGTGGCATTGGTTTACCGTATTATCGAACGCTTTCGATAGGTCAAGCGCCACCTCAAGGACCCGTCCGTATGACACGGCTTGGACTGATTAAGTCCCCTTATTGATTCATCACCGCATCGTCTGCGAGTCCCGCCGTTTCGGCTGGGAAATTGGGCCTCACTTGGGGCAATTCGGAGCCAGCGCGGTATGAAGCGAGCGGCTGCTGCGTTGCAATTGATGATGTCTCGGAACGCTAATGGGCCAACATTAGCATGTGAGCGGGGACGGGAGGCTCACTGGAAGCGCGATTTCGGTGTATTCTTCTGAAGCTTCCCGTTGGCTTTCTTTTGATTTGATAAACGTCCGGCGCTTCAGGAGGTTATGAAATCGGGGTCGGTTAATGTGAGAATTATGCGGGAGGTGGTCCGATCCCAATTGAAATGACGGGTTGCCAGGAAACGTCGATTTATCAGACAGGCGACGCTAAAAGATAAATCTGCGGCGAACTGCTGCATGCAGTCACCCATAATTCTCGTGGACCTCTTTCGTTCACCGTGCAAAAATGTTGGAGTCACTTCTATCTGCCTCTGCCAATAAGCTTATGCCTTCTCTGCGTCAATTACTAGGAGTGAGTTCATGGTTGGGATTAAAGTCTCCTAAGAACCAAATCGTTATGCCCGCCACAATAACCACTCAATGTTTTGCAATACCTGGGAAGCCACAGCCTACCAACCGGAGGTATATACACAATGTATGCTCTATTCTCGGCAGCCCCATGACTTGAACTGTTACACCCATACATTCCATATAACAGGTCACTCATGTGTCTGGCAACAAGCGGGATAATTCTATACTTGCACGGAACGGTGTATTATGAAAGCCAGGCCACCACCTCCACTTCTTGTGCGATCCTTTCGTTAATCACATTGGTAACATCACAATCGCGTAGGCTTACAGGTGGAATTCTGCTTAGCTCTTCCTGGATCGCTGCCGACCCATTATCCTTTTCGATTCATAAAGTCCACGATTTCGCTAATCTTACCCGGAGACCGTTGCAATTAAATTGCAAACACGATGCACATTTCCGGAACTGGAACAACAATATGGGGGTAAAGCATGCTAGCGGCGGGAGAAATATTGTTGTACGGGCAGATGTCGGGGGTGGTCGCATTAGTCAGACGACCCACTGCTGCTATCGCTAGGCACAAGCTATCCTGCCCACGTAGTCAGTAATGACTTATACTCCGCAAAGCGATGTTAAGGCCGAGCAGTTCCCGGTAATGCACCCACTCCAAAGCCACCGGTTAACTGACCGAAACCGAACGGTGGTGGATCAGGTTTCGGCAGACTGAACAATACCATGGTCCGGGTTCTCCTCTATACCGGCTCGGACCAACAGCAAACGGAGAAAGGCTCCCCCGGATGCACCTTCTCCAACACTAAAAAAGACGGACGAAACAACATGTACACTGATGTTGGCCAAAGCCCCTTGCCAGGATGGGGTCCATCTGTAATACCGCGTACACAGAGACCCGCGCCGTGGGATTGATTTGGGCGATTGTAATCAGGTTGTACCGTTTGTCACTTTAGTGAAAATTTTAACATTCTTTCTTTGGTTGATAGCTTTTAGTAACTTTTCCCATTTTGCCTACATTTTGTGTAACGTTTATGCCCACTTTTTAATTAATGTCCTTTTTATGCTGTATAATATATTTTGTAAATTTAATCCCAAGACCTCCTAAAGATTACGGATAAACGGTGGCCCTTAACAAATAATCGGAGTTTCAATGCTACCTAAAAACAATATTGCGACTTACTCTTTCATTCTTGTAAACCATGATTCCAAGCTGGACAATGTAGCGCCTAATACTATGCTACGATAAGTTGCTCTACGGTGGCGAAAATCGTGTTATCCCTCAATTTGAAGTGTAAAGTTTAAGTGGGGATTTTCCGATGAAACGAAATAAAATGATTGTAAGAATAATTTAAATTTAATTTGAAACAAGTGATTCGAAAATCCTAATATTTTTTCCCCGTGGAGTTATCAATCGTAGAGCCTCCTGAAGTCTACCAAACTTTCGACCATATAGCACCAAAAATAGTAATGCACTTAACTGTTGTCGTGCCCACCAGACAGACAACCAATTCAACTTCAGCTCTAACACTTATTAACTTGAGTTTTTTTTTTTGTTTTGGTTTTTGTGACTGCCATAACATCAATTTTTGAAAACAATAAAGTGTTTGTGTTGTTTTTTTGTGAACAAATTTTATGCAAATTGAAAACGGGAAACACTTTCAAAAGTGTTAAAACTTGTTGGCGCCGCAATATTCGACGAACAGCATCTTTCAAACAAGGCAACCAACCAAACCAGACCCACCTCCAACCAACTGCTACACATCTCATCATTCAGCATCCATGGGAATTGTGGCCTTATGCGAGTCCTCTGATGCAGGGCAAATGATATTTTCCTAATTATTAACTCGCGGTTGCTGGCACGAAACTTGACATAGATAGCACTGTTCTCTAGCGGTTTATGATTGACAACAGAAGGCTTTGCGTCTGCATGTGTATGTGTGGTGTACTTCTTTATAATGCTGGCTTACTACTGATTTTTCAGAGGTGTTTTCAAATGACTATCAGGTATTGTTCGATGGTCTGGTTAGAAACAATGCAGTGTCAGCTGGGCATGATTTAATTATTATTCAAGATAAATAAATTTTTGTTCAGATATTCTTTACCATGAAGGGAATTTATGGAGGAGGAAGTGCCGTCCGTGCAAATAACTATGTGCTATATACAAATATATATCGAATGATTATCTAATATTTCTTATAAAAGCTCTCATCTTTAACAAAAAAATCTATTAAAAATCGAATTTTATCAGAAAAATTTTATAATGCAATATTTTTTATATAGAGCATTTCGATAAAAAAAAAAATCAGAACCGTATTTTCTCAAAAAAAATGTGATAAAAATCCATTTTTGTAGAAAATTTCGATAAAAATTCAATTTTTATTAAAAAAACTATGAAAAAATCCATATTTTCCCAGAAATCGCGGATCAATATGTTACTTCTTATCGAAATTTTCGAGTAAAAAACGAATTTCATCAGAAATAACTAATACATCGATTTTCCTATTAGAAAATTTCGTTACAAAATAAAAATTTGAAAAAATTTAAATTAAATTTATAATTTTTCCTCTGTTGGTTAAAGCTACTCTTCTAGTTTAGTCAATGCATTGGTTTTAAGCTGAAATCATAAAAACAACAAAATGATTGAAGAATCATAAAACCAACAATAACAAAAGAAAACAACTTTTATCCGGAATTTTAAGAATTTTTTTGTAAAAAAAGGTCGATAAAATCGTCATCTATCGATGAAAATCCTATTTTCTCAGAAAACTCAATAGTAATCGATTTTTTTTATAGAAAATTTCGACAAAACCGAAATTTCTCAGAAAACACGATAATAATCGATTTTTATAGAAAATTTCGATAACTGTTTTTTATGTTTTACAAACATTGAATGAAAAACGAAGTTTGTTCCAGAAAATAAGATAGTAATCGATTCTTATTAGCAACAATTCGATAACTGTTTTATGTTTTACAAATATTGGATGGAAAACCGAAGTTTTTCAAAAATTGTGATAACAATCGTTTTCTTATTAGAAAATTTCGATAAAATCGAATTATTTCATAAGAAATTTGAAAAAATTGAATTTTCCCCAAGCTTAACATAACATATAAATCGATTTATTGATAGAAAATTAAATTTTTTACAAAAATTTTCGAGGAAACCTCGAATTTTTTCTATTGCATCACATTAATAATAATTTTTGTTGCTCCGATTGTTTTTGAAAGAATTCAAATCTTTTTCGAATTTAGGTTCTCATCTCAAGGATATGTTAACGCAAAATGTCTACAAATATGCTTCAGAAGGCGCAGCGAAGCGGGCCAGGTTACGCTAGTATTAGATTAAAACCGAAATATCATTAACAAATTCGAAAAAAGAAGTTTTTCCAGGAAATATAATAATAATTCGACTTTTTTATAGAAAATTTCGATAAAATCATAATTTAAAAAAAAAAAAATTGATAAAAATTGTTTTTTATAGAAATTTGATATAAATCGAAAAAAAAATTCTGCAAAATTACATATAATAATTTTTTATTAGAACATTTTCTACAAAATCGATTTTGCCGGTAAAGAATAAAAAAATTGATATGAAAATTCGATAAAATCGAATTTTTCACAAAACAAAACAAAACATCAAATTTTCCCGAAGACTACAAGTATAAAATATAAAAATTCCATTAAGAAAAAAATATTTTTACAAAAATTCGATTCGATTCGAATATGGAATTTTCTTCTAAAATCGGATTAATTCATACCCAGAAATTTCGATTAAAATGCGATTTTCCAGAAAATTTTGAAAGAAGCCGAATTTTCGAGAAAATTTTATATAGTATTCAATCTTCCATGAAAATTGGTACTTTAACGATATTTACAGAAATTTTGATTGCTAATCGATTTTTTTTCAAGAAAAGTTTATAATTTTTTTTTAATTTTTACTCAAAAAATTTGATCACAATTCATTTTCATCCAAAGGATATTGGACTGACTATTGTTAACGCAAAATGTTCCTACAAAAATAGGCTTCGGAAGGCGCAGCCGAAAGCGGGCCGGTTACGCTAGTATTTAGATAAAAACTGAATTGTCCTTAACAAATTCGAAAAAGAAGTTTTTCGGGGAAATTTTAATTCAATTAATCGAACTTATTATAGAAAATTTCGAAAACAAAATTTTTACAAAAAAAAAAATATAATTTTTATAGAATTTTGATTATAAATGGAAGAAAATTCTCAAAATTACTAATTAATCAGATTTTTATAGAAAATTCCATAAAAATCGCCGTTTTTTCGAAAGAATAAAAAAACATCGAAGAAAATTTTCGATAAAAAATCAAAAAATCGATTTTCTCGAAGATACAAGTATAGAAATAAGAAAATATCCATTTAAAAAAAAATTATTTTTTACAAAAAATTTCGATCGATTCCAAAAAATGGAAATTTTCTCTTAAAAACTTCGATAATTAAAATTCGATTAAAAAATGCGATTTTTCAGAAAATTTTGAACAACCGAATTTTTTCTGAGACAATTTTTATAGTATTCGAATCTTTCCATTGAAAAATTACGTCGAAACATAAAATTTTTCTCAGAAAACTGACATATAACCATTTTATAATATCGAGTCTACATTCAAAGTTGCGCTAGGTCTAAAAAGTTGAATTTTACAGGAAACAGAAACCAAGTTTTGTTTTTTTGAAATTTCTCAAAAACCCCGTATAAGATTAAGAAACTCCCTTTATTTTCGGTCTTAAAATCATTTTTTATAATTTTTTTTTTTTAGTATATACGAACTCAAAATATTGATATAAGGAACATGCGCTTAAAAATGACTTAGGCTACTTTAGACCCAAACATAGTTTTTGCCATTTTTTGGATTGGACATTTTTAAAACTTTAGGACACAGGCCTAAGGTACAAATATTAACCATAACTTTTGATGAAAATGTCCAATAAATACGAAACTTTTTGACATGATGCAATTCACATCAATCCGAATAAAAAACAGATACAGCGAACTCATCAAAACAATGCTAAATCGACTTGCGTACTCTGGAATGAGGGCATCGATATGATATTCACCAAAAACCTATTTTTATTCGAATATGTAATAGTAATCAATTTTGTTGTAGAAAATTTTAGGATAACGTAATTTTACAGAAAATTTGATTATAACCTTATTTTCTTAGAAAACTTGAAAACTGTTTATAGAAAATTTCGAAAAAAAATTGAATTTTCATAAATAAATTAGAGTAAATTGAAGGTTTCTCCGAATACATTATAATAATCGACTGTTTATAGAAATTTTCGTAACATTTTATATTTTACCAAATATTCGATTGAAAAACCAAAATTTCTCAAGAAAATGTTGATAATAGCGGTCTTTTAAAGAACATTTTTCGTAAAATCGAATTTTCATAAAACCAAAATTCAAACAGTCAAATTTTTCGGAAATTTAGTAATCATAGAAAGTCTTCAATAAAAAATTGAATTGCTTTCAAAGTTGAAAGTGTTTGATTTTTTTTTTTTAATTTTCGATAAAAAATCGAATTTTCATTAATAAGCTTTTCGAAACACATTTTCTATGACATACTTAAATAATGATTACATTTTTATTATAGAAAAATTTCAAGAAAAAATTTATTTTTTTTTCAGGAAATTTGAACATGTTTTGATTTTTTTTTATAAAAAAATGTCGAAAAAAAATCGAGATTTCATAAACAAATACGAAACAACTCCGAATTTCTACGAAAATCTTGATTAAAATCTTTTTATAGAAAATTTTCAAAAAAAAATAATAATACCCTGTTCCACAGTTTTTTTGCTGTCGCAGGGGTATAATATATATATAAAAAATTATTTTTTTCAAGCAGTTTTGAAAATGTTTGATTTTTTTCGATGAAAATCGAATTTTCATAAATACATTGTTAAAAGACGAATTTTCTCCGAAAATTATTAATAAAATCTTAAATATATATTGATTATTTTTTTATATAAAATTGTCACGAGTCAATTGAATTTTTGTAGAAAAATTGGATAATAGATCCGAAAATTTCTAAGAAATTTGATTGCTAACGGAATTTTTCATAGAAAAAATAGATTTTTAAAAAAGGAACATTTATTGATAAAATTATGATTCCGAAATTTCGATGACAAAATTTCGACTACAGAAACATGGTTAGAAAATTTCGGATTATTAATCGAATCTTTTTCCTAAAATTTAAGAAATTTTTTTTTGAGAATATTTTTAGATAACCAAATTTTAATAAGATTTTTTAAAATAATTTTATTTTCAGAAAATTTTGATATTAATAGAAATTTCATTAGAAAACGTAATGCCTAATTTGAATTTTCACACAAATTTTGATGATAATCGAATTATTCATTAAAAAAAAATAATAAAACACGAATCTTCAAAGCAAAAGAAATTTTTTGATGATCGAATTTGCTTAAAAATTTTAATATAATCAAATTTTTATGAAAAAACAAAATTAAGTTAATCAAATTTGCTTTCAATAAAAACCGAATTTTCTCAGGAAAATGAGACTAATAATCGATTTCCTTATAGAAAATTTCTTAACAAAATACAAACGAAAATTAACTTAATTAAATCTTTAATTTCCTCTGTGGTTATGCTACACTTGTAGTTATAGTCAATGCCATGGTTTTAAGCTGAAATTTCAAAAAACAACAACAATGATTGAGAATAAACCAACAATAAAAAAAACAAAACGATTTTAATTTCCGGAATTTTAAGATTTTTTGTAACAAAATGTCGAACAAAAATTTCATGCAATCGTGAAAATCGTATTTTTCTCAGAAAACTCGATAGTAATCGATTTTTTTATAGAAAATTTCGACAAACCAAAATTAGAAAATTTCGATAACTGTTTTATGTATACAAAATATTGGATGAAAAAAAATTTTAAGATAATTTTTTTGAATATTTTTAAGATAACCAAATTTTAATAAATATTTTTAAAATAAACTGATTTTCATGAAAAAATTGATAATAATAGAAATTTCATAGAAAATGTAATGCTAATTGAATTTTCACACAAGTTTTGATGATAATCCAATTTTCATTAAAAAAAAATAATAAAACACGAATCTTCAAAGCAAAACAAATTTTTTGATGATCGAGTTTGCTTAAAAATTTTAATATAATCAAAATTTTATGAAAAAAATTAATCAAATTTGTTTAGGAATTTTGATGATAATCAAAAAATAAATAAAAATAGAATCTTCAAATAAAGAAATATGATTATCATAGAAAATTTGTAAATTTAATTTAATTTTTAATTTAATTTCATATGAAATTTCATAGAAAATTTTACGATAATAAAATCAATTTTTTATAGAAATATATTGTCATTCGAATTGTAATTGTCATTGGAATGTAATGATCATCGAATTGTATAACAAACATGATGTTGTGCAAAATAACGGCACGTAAAGAAAGAATTTTAAATATTTTATAGGTTATTCCTTCAAAATCATATTCACTTTATTTCAGTCTATCCACGTCCAATCTAAGCCTTTTATTTCTCAAATATTCCATAAGAATAG
>PGFW01050308.1:8692-22173 GCA_003123925.1 Haematobia irritans | reverse complement strand
TGAAATTAATTAGTTTATTTTAATATTATTTACATTTGAGATTTTTTGACAATTTTTAAAAAAGAAGTTACGATTATGACGATTTCTTCGGAAAACACTGACAATTTTTCTTGAAATTTTATTGGCATCCCTGATTGTAACGCATTGACAAGTGCATGTGATGAGACTTACATATCTCTATCTCCATCTCATACTCAATGAATCAGCTCTCGGTTAAAAGGGCATTGTGTAACTCAGTAACATATGAAAAAATGAGTACATGTGTATCATGTCTCTCGTATATATCACCTTTGTATTTTGATATTCCTATTGCCTCTCTATAAATGTGTTTCGTTATATGTAGCGTACTGCTGTGTGCATTCAAATGCCAATATGGAGGTAAAGTATAACAAAAGAGAACAGTTGTATCAGCATTCGTAACTGCCATTGCTTCGATAACAAATAATTGCTGTTATCGTTGCAGTTGTTACAACATTTCATTTGTTGTTTTATTTATTTGTTTGCCATTTGCCTTATATTGGCTAATTTATTTTTGCCAAAAATCATGGAGATCTCAATGTAAACACATTTATTGCCATAATATGGCATACATTTCATGAAGTTTGATGGGCTGGGATATATTAGTGTGGGGAAGACCTTATGGAAATGTATCATAAATAAGTAAACAAAGACATATCAAAATACCTGCACTTTATAAGAGGAGAGTGAGCAAAAGAGAGAGGGACATTTATTCCATAAGCTATTAAGAATACTTTTAGACAAATACAGAGAACAAACATCGATCCGTTTAGAATTGATAATTTATATTTTCATCGGAGGGTAAATAATTGATAATAAAAATAAATAAATAATAAATAATGATGTACAAAATTACTAGAATGTTTTGAGAGACTGTGGTTTAATAAGTACACGTTGGTGTGTTAGAATCTCATTTGTGGCATTGCCAAACGTATTTAGTTGCTTTCAATCCATCTTATAGTATTCTAAACTTTTCTAGAGGTAGCGCTGAATTAATTGCACAACTTCAGTATACTTCATTCTAACGCTTATCTGACAGTTCAAAGTTTATTCAGTCATTTATTACTTGTTATTGTTTACCAGCATGCAAAGCATTTTTTTTCCTTTTTGCATCGTGGTGATAATTTGAGGTTGTAACAAAAATATATCTTCGACTTCATTCTAATTCGATGTGCTTTTATATTCTGGTAGCTTCTCATTCACAAAAATAAAATTTGAAATTTCATTGTTGTCAATCAACTACAATTTGAATACAAGAATCATGTTAATTTCTAAATTTACAGAATTTATTTTGGTATTTTTATTCATATAACATACTCTATGAATCATCACCCAGAAAGTATGAGAGTGCAACATGAGAGATATAGTTTTTGCGCCATTGTAAATATATCCTTTTGTTTGAAAAATCCCAAATAAAAAAAATTCAAACTTTTAATTTACTAAATTAATATTTTTTTGCTTCAGTTTCAAAAATTCACCACAACTACACAAATATTAAATTGAATAAAATCGGATTCATGTCGTTCTTTTTTACGCACTCCACGGTAGTCTCACCCATTTTGACACAAACAAGCTTAAATTAAATCTCATATTTTTTTGTAAATATTGTATCAATTATAGCCAAATTTATTCCCTGTTAAAAAAAGTAAACATTTTCCTCATTTACAACAAATTTTCTACTTTAAGACCCCAATTGAGAATCAATACGACATAATCTCTGTATCATTACGCATGCTATTCGATTGAGTTTATCAAAATCCCTTGTGATGCTGCGCATACGTGTTGATGGGTTTTTATGGCATCAATCGATGCTAACTTCTGCTGTTGCTGCTTTATTGTGATGTCTTTGTGATCCTGACCTATTTTGATTGCATTACATACACAAGATTGGCAAATATACACCCTTCAGATGTGACGAATGAAGAAACAACAAAAAACCGTAAGCAGTACATATGGGCAGGTCTTTTTGGTTCATCATGCATGAGTTTTACGGATAATTGAATGATCAGTACATGTGGCGCAGCTGAGACAACTAAAGGCGTCAATGTGGATAAATTAACATCTCTAGACGAATCGATATTTCGTACTGTATCAGAAATAAAGGTAAATTTTCAATTCTCAAATATTAAAAATGTTGACTTTTCCTAAAGTTTTTGTGTGTTTTCAAAAGTTGTAAAAGAATTTCCTACTTCGAATTTTTTTTATAGATTTGCAAATACTCTCTCCACCACTAATTTCCTAAAAAGAATAAAATTTGACCCAACATGGTTCACAAACTAGTTTTCATAGATAAATGTTTGACAAATTTTCCATGAAATAAATTTTGACAAAAATTTTCTCTATGAATAAACTGTTACTATTTTTAATAAACAACATTTCATTCACAAAATTTTTATAGAATAAAATGTTGACGATTTTCCTATAATTTACTTTGTATATGATAAATTTTCTATAGAAAATTTTTGCAAAATTTTTTTGTGTATTGAAAACTTTTGAAAAAATTTGTATCTATAGAAAATCTTTCTAAAATATTATTTCTATAAAAATTATTGGCAAAATTATTTCCAGATTTTTATCAAAAAAATTCAACTTTTATATCAAAAAAATTCAACTTTTAAATAATTCCATTTCCATCTTTTGGGGCCAAATTCTCCATAACATGACCTTAAACCGGAAGCCTTAAAAACGGACACTTTTCTCGGCCACTTGGCCATAAGTGAAAGTGGTCACTAACTTCTGGAAGTAAAATCACAAAAAAAAAACTGGAAACATTCTCATGTGGTTGTAGGATGCCAGTGTGTGACACTTCCTCTAAACCATAGCCACTTATGTACACATACGGGTTCGACATACCACCACTACTACTACTGCAACAAACACCTAATGGAATAGCCTTGCTGAAATCAAACAGTGACAATCAAGGCTTGTCGATGCATACATATGTGTGTGGTATGTGTGTGTGTGCTTGTGAGAGGCCGGATATGTGTCTTTAATTCACAAGACATTTGCACCAAAAGAAATATATACATTCAGTTTGCCTTGCTCTCTTTCTGTCTATTGCTTTTCAAAATTCCCACAAACACAAGACAAAGTGCCCAAGTGTCTTTGGAGTAAGGACATGATCACTGTACCTACCAACAGATGAAACGAAAGATTTTTCCATAAAATAGCCTCAAACATGAAAAACGAATTTGTTTTGCCATAGATTTTGGCAAAACAAAATGCTTGTCTTAGATGTTTGAGTTTTTCTGTTTTAAAAAAATATTTCCTGTTCTAGTTTTGGCTCTATGGGTGGCTAAGACACCCCGAAAAAGTTCATGGAAATCAAACAAAAGAACAAAAGTTCTCTGAGCTATTTTCGACAAGATTTTGGTGCAGTTTTCGTTTCCATCTTTGTTTGTTGATTTCGAATTCAGGGCAAATTCATTTCCTTTTGATTATTTTGTTGTTGATGTTGTTGTTCATAGTTTTTCGAATCCAGCCAAAAAATGGTAAAATGGTTTTTCTGAGGGGAGGTTTACCATTTCAATTGCCAGAGATTGTATTGTGATTTATTGCATAAATAATTGTTTTTTGTGGGTCAAAATTGTTTTGATTTTATTTGAATTATAAAATAGCTCTATTGGTCATATACCATGACATTAAAATATTATTTAGTGATAGTTGCTGATCCTGAATAGCACAAGAATTTTTTGGGGTCAAAGTCAAACTAATGTTGAAAATTCCATAGGAAATAAAAACCACGAATGGCCCGCTTTATATCTACAGTACAAATCTAATATATAACAAGTATATACGGCCGTAAGTTTGCTCAGGCCGAATCTTATGTGCCCTCCACCAATGCGATTGCGTAAAACTTTCTTGCCGAAAGACTGTCACCCGCCAATCGAATTACATTGGTTGTGGTATCTTAAAATCTTAAGCATTGTTTTCTAATTTGTCAGTTAGTCATACGTGGTAGAGAGCCATAATTGAAATATGGGGGTCGCTTTATATGGGGCGTATATACAATTATGAATCTTGAGTATGGACAAGTTTTTGTGTGATTGGGCGATCGATTCATCTGAAGGTCTATATATAATAAAGCACGATATGGACCTAGTTAGGCATGTTGTTAACGGCGCATATACTAGGCACAATGTATCAAATTTCAATGAACGTCGGAATGAAATTTGCTCCTCGCAAGCAGGCTCCATACAGAACCTCGCGGATCCGGTTATTTAATGGAGGCTAATATATGAATTATGGACTGATATGGTACCACTTTTGCCATGGTATTTGTTAAATATCATATACTATACACCACGTACAGAATTTCAACGCAGATCGGCATGAATCTTTGGCCTTCTCGCAAAAGGCACCGGAGTAATCTTGGGATCCGGTTATATATGGGGGCTATATTATAACTTATGAGCTGCATAATGAAATCAATTCTGCATGGTGTTTGATACCATATACTAACATCACGTACTCAAATTTCAAACGAATTGGATGAATTTTGCGCTCTTCCAAGGGGCTCGGCAGGTCAAATCTGGGGATCTGTTTTATGTGGGCCATAAATAACAGATCCGCCAATTTTTGCATGGGTGTTTGAGGCGATTATATTACACACACGTACGCCAAATTTCAAACTGAATCAGATTGAATTTTGCGTTTCCAAGAGCACGTGAGGTCAATATCTGGGATCGGTTTAATATGTGGGCTAATATCTAATTATTAGACCAATTTCGCACAATTTTTTTTTTTTTTTTTTTTTTTTTTTTTTTTTTTTTTTTTTTTTTTTTTTTTTTTCTTTTTTTTTTTTTTTTGTTTTTTTTTTTTTATTTTTTTTTTTGTTTTTTTTTTTTGTTTTTTTTTTTGTTTTTTTTTTTTTTTTTTTTTTTTTTTTTTTTTTTTTTTTTTTTGTTTTTTTTTTTTTTTTTGATGTTAGACCTATTCATAAACACCAGTGTACAAATTTTCAGCGGACGGATGAAATTTGCTGCCTCTTAGATGGCTCCGCAAAGCAAATATCGGGGATCGTATATGGGGACTATATATACCAGCAAAAAAATTTGGAGTTCTTCGAAAGCACAACTTTAAAGCAATTCAGAGATGGTACTCCCAATGATGTGTTCTTATATTTTAACTAGCACATGAAGTTCTTTCATTCAACGTTATTATAACATGGCTTTTTCATAATTTTTAATGGTAATTTTAACTTTTTTTGTCTTGCAATTGGTTAAAAATATTTAAGAATTCATAAAATTGTACACAAATTATTAAAATTTTGCTCGAAAATATGCTATAATCCGATCTAAAAAATTGTGAATTTTTGAAAATATTTTGAAGTCAAAGCGTTTCAAAATAAGCGTGTATAATCCATTAAAAATTATAAAAATTTAATAAAAATTATTTAATTTGACAAAATCACCGATTTTTTAATTTACATCCAAAAATTGAATTCGATCAACACCTAAAGAAGTGATGCAAATCGTGCACCGACTGTTTAAATGGAGAGGACTTCCGTCCGATAACAGTCCATTGTTAAAGTTCTCATCGCTTCTGCGCCAATTTTGCACGGCACTTCCGATCAAAAAGACAGTTTTCATTACTTTTTGGCGACGCTTTTTTTTGCTGCGTATTTATAGACAGATGTGAACCAATTCTTTTGCCATGCGTTGTTAGAGACCCCACCCCCAATACTATTGGCGAGGGTATAAAAAAAGTTCACTACAATCGTACCAGGAAAGCGTGAATTTTATTTTCATCATTTTCGTAAATCATCAGTTTCTATTCCCAGAGTTTGAATTTCATGTGTACTCTGTTATTTTTGGCCATCATCGAAAACCATTTTGTCTCACTTTTTAAATATTTGTTATAACATCCTGTTGCATATCATCCAATGTCCTTTTGATTAAAGTGCAATGTTTGGTTTTGTTGTTGCTGTTATGTTTACTTGTCTGTCTGTCTGTCTGTCTTGTGTTTATCTTGGGCAATAAAGTTAAATGATTGATTGTTCTTGATATTGGTCAACAAGTGTATAAATTATAAATTACGAGTATGTGACAGCTAAGATGTAGAACATTGAAGCTCTAAGGATGCTCTTCGCAAAACACAAGCAACTAGTGGCGACCCATGTATGCAGGGAATTTCATGTAAACTATGATGTTTTTATGCGTATTATTTATGTAGGGAACCTGGATGATAGATTGAAACGAAAAATACCAAAAATTGTGAAAAATTACTGTACGAGTATAGCAAAAAATTTACGACAAATTTTTCTCTAGAAATAAAATTTTTCGAAATATTTTTTAGTGACATAAAATTTTCAGAAAGTTTCCCATAGAAATACAATTTATTCAATAAACATAAAATTTTGTCAAAACTTTCTATAGAAATAAAATGTTGAGAAATTTTTCTATAGAAATAAAATTTTGACACAATATTCTATAGAAATAAAATTTTGAAAAAAATGTCAATAGAAATGAAATTTGGACTAATAAAGACGAATTAAAATAAAATTTTAACAAATTTTCTATAGAAATAAAATTTTTAACAATTTTCTTTGGAAATAAATTTAAAAAATTATTCATAGAAATAATAATTATACAAATTTTCTTTTTTTCTTTTTAAATTAAATTTGGAACGCTTCCTAATAGAAATAAATTTTCGGAAAATTTCTAAAGAAACCAATTAGTCTATAGAATTACAATTTTTCTAAAATTTTGATACGAGCAATACAATTTTCCAATAATTTCTATAGAAATAAAAAATTTTCCGAAAATTTCTATAAAAATATAATTTATCCGGAAAAATTTTCTAGAGAAATAAAATGTTTTCCAAATTTCTGTAAATAAAATTCAAAATATTGCTGTTATAGAAATAAATCTTCCAGAAAATTTCTATAGTAAATAAAATCTGTTTCGAATTAAATTTTCGGAAATTGAATTTTAGAATAAAATTCCATTCGAATTTATCAAAAATATTTCAAATTTAGAATAAATGTTCAGAAATTTTCATATAGAAATTAAAGATTTTATGAAAAATTTTTCTTTTAGAAATAACACTTTTCCGAAAATACTGTGTGTAGATAACATTTTCCGAAAATTTCTATAGATAGTAAACATTTTTCCGCAAAATTTCTATAGAAACAAATTTCTCGGAAATTTTCCATAGAAAAAAATTTTTCGGGGAATTTTCTATAGAAAAAAAAAAAATTCCGAAAAATTGTCTATTAGAAATAGTAAAATTTCTTATAGAAATAAAATGTTCAGAAAATTTTCTATAGAAATAAAATTTTCAGAAAATTTTCTATAGAAATAAAATTTTCAGAAAATTTTCTATAGAAAATAAAATTTTGAGAAATTTTTCTATAGAAATAAATGTTGACAAAAATAATTTCAATAGAAATAAAATTTGACACAATTTTCCTATAGAAATAAAAAAAATTTACAAAATGTGTCTTTCTGTTTTCCTTTTTTTAGAAATGAAATTCGCAGAAAAGCTTCCTATAGAAACAATTTTTTTTCCGAAAATTGTCTAAAAAGAAATTGTTTAATGAAAAATCTTTCTTCAAATCTTCAAAATTTTTAAAAGGAAAATTTCTGACAAAAATTTTCCCCGAATATTATTCTACAGAAATACAATTTTTGCAACAATTTTCTATAGAAATAAAATTTTCCGAAAATTTCTATAGAAACAAAATTTCGCGAAAAATTTTCTATAGTAATAGAATTTACAAAATTTAAAAAATTATATAGACAATAACACTTTTCCGAAGATTGCGATAGAGAATAAAACTCTCCGAAAGTTTTACTTACAGAAGTAAAATTTCTTTATGAAAAATTTTCAAAAAAAAAAAAACTTTCCGAAAATTTCTATATGAAATAAACCTTTTTCCCGAAAATTGTCTAGAGAATAAAATCTTTCGAAAAAATTTTCTATAAAAAATAAAACTTTTCAGAAAATTTCTAGTAGAGATATAAAATGTTCAGACAAATATTCTATAAAAGAATAGAAATTTTCAGAAAATTTTCGTATAGTAAACAAAATTTTAGAAAATGTCTTATTGAAGATATCATTTTTTCCCGAAAATTCTATAGGACAATAGAATTTTCGCGAAATTTTCAATAGAAAAATAAAATCGGGAAATTTTCTATAGAAAAGAAATTTCGAAAAATTGTCTAAATATATAAATTTTCCGAATAATTGTCTTATAGAAATAAAAATGTTCAGAAGTTTTCTATAGAAATAAAATTTGGAGAAACATTTCTTTCTATGGAAAATAAATTGAAAATTTTCAAGAAACTACAATTTAGACACAATTTTCTGTGAAAAAATAAAATTTTGAAAAAATTCAATAGAATTGAAATTCTTGACAAAATTTTCTGTAAAAACATAAAATTTAACAGAATCTTTATACAAATTTTCTTCATTTTCTTTTCAGAAATGAAATTTCGATAAAGCTTCCTATAGAAATAAAATTTTTCCGAAATTTCTTTAAAAAAAAAATTATAGCAAAAATTTTTATAGAACATAAAAGTTCCGAAAATTTTATCCATAGACACAAAACTTTTCCGAAAATTTTTCTAAAAGAAATAGAATTTTTACAAAACTTAAAATCTATAATAGAAATAATATTTATCCTAAAGATCTTTCTATAGCAAATAAAATTCTCCGAAATTCTGGTCTATAGAAATAAAAATTTCGAAAATTTTCTATAGAAATAAAATTTCAGAAAAATTTCCGAAGAAATTTTCCGAAATTCTATAGAAATAAAAATCTTCTTTAGAAATAAAATTTTCCGTAAATTTCTAAGAAACAAAATATTTCACCCGAAAATTTTCTATAGAAACAAAATTCTATAGAAATAGGATTTTGACAAAATTTAAAATTTACTAATATAATTAATATTTTCCGAAGATTTTCTATCAGAAATAAAATTCTCCGAAAATTTGTCTTATAAAATAAAAAAAATTTTCCGAAATTTTCGAATAATTTCTACTGGAAATAAAATTCTTTGCTCTTTAGAAATAAACTTTTCCAAAAATTGTCTACTAGAAAATTAAAATTTTTCGAAAAATTTTCTATAAAAATAAAATTTCAGAAAAATTCCGTAGAAATAAAATGTTCATAAAATTTCTATAGATATATAAAAATTATTTTGAAAATTTTCTATTAGAAACAAAACTTTCAGAAATTTTCTTTAAAAATAACTTTTTTTCCGAAAATTGTACTATTGAAATAAAATTTCAGAAAATTTTCTACTAGAAATAAAATTTGCAAAAATATCTATATAGATATTATTTACAAAAATTCTATAGATTAAAAAGTTGACAAAATTTTCTATAGCGGGCATAACTTTTAATAAAATTTTCAATAAAAATTTAATAGTTGCGAAAGAATCTTTCTATTCAGAAATAAAATTTTCAAGAATGCTTTTTATAGAAACAAAAATGACCAAAAAAAAATTTCCAGATTTTACCCTCGTAATCAGTCAAAATAATGGCCGGTAAAAATCTACAATTTAAGATTTCAAATCAAACCGTTATTTCATCATAAACCGATATTTTTTTTTAATTTTTCTAAAACTCAAACAAAATTGGTTCTCATAAGACCTAGAATCTGATCAGTCTTCATAATAGAATCCTTTAAATTTTTTCTTCTCGGCAAGCGGTACTAGTTGAAAACTGATTTGCTTGGGAGAAAAGATTTGTCGTCAATAACCTCCTGATGAACAATTTTATTTTTTATGTAGTTTAATTTACTTTTCATAAATTAATACCGGTATAACGGCACAAAAATTGATACTAATAGGAATATTCTTTTATTAATATGATCCAATTGCTGTCTAGTTGGTTCTGGGTGGTATTTAAGATTGGCGCGTCGCTCTGATAATTTATTGATCTGATTTCTATTAGTATTTGTGTATGCCCGAATCTTACTACTTGTATATACGTGTCATATATCTAAGACTAGAATCAATCAGCTCTCTATATACAAAAGAAATTCACCACCTATGCAGAAATTGTTTATATACGTCTTAATTAATTCTAAATACTATGATCAAAGTGATTTAACCATTTGTGTCAATGAAGAAATTTTTTGACGCTAATTTCAATTTCTTCCCTCCCCCCCTTTCAATTAGAAAGGAACCTTTACCATTTATCATAAAATGTTAGGATATTGAAAATATCGATCACATATTCCCATGATTTCTTATGTTATAAACACCAAACTACATAACTAACTTTCATCTTCAATTAATTAGCCCATCTACTACAAGTGAAAAGGGGGGGCGAGGGTAAAAATTCTGCCATTGAGCCCCTACCCAAGCACTGATGATTCTCTGTGACCAAAAACAAAGTTAAAAGTGTAATCGAGCAATTTTCATGCATAACTAACGAAGCGTTCCCAAAGACGGTATTTCCGGTGAATTCTTTGAAACTCTGTCGCGTTCGTTGTATGCAGCCACAATTTTAATCGCTTCAAAAATTTCATCGCTTATGTTCGCCTCTTTTGCTTTTCTTGCGTTGTCTTTAATGTATACGGAACACAAACAATTCATATTAAAAGTATTTACGTTTGTCTCTGGCGTATGTGCATTCAAACATTTGCGAGAAAATTTAAAGTGTACACGGAGGGAAAAAGAACACGATTTTTTTTATTTTTTATAATAAAGTCGACGGAAGACTATATGATAATCATAGAACTTAAATTAGTTTACTCTCATATTTAACATCAGCACAACTACTGCAGGAGACCTCGGGTGAATTTCGGTTATATCGGTCCATTATTAAGCCCAACCTAGCATTAACCTAGACTATCGGCTTAACCAAAAACATAAGTATGCTGAAAATTTAGGATCGAACCCCAAAATAGAATTCTGTTGTATGTTCGGCCACATGTCCAACGTTTCTGTCGTGATCATCCAATTTAAACGGAAAACTGGAAATGTCAAAATTTCCTATTTTTAGTTTCAGTTCGTAGTCGACCGTATAATGCTGAGAATCTAAGGTAAGAGTGCGTAAGCCCATTAATTTTAGGCCCTCACTTAGCCTATGAGCTCCATTAGTGATACCATTAATGAGGGTAAAATTTACTATCTCGAGACGAATGTGAAGACGAAAGTTTAAGACTGCTTTTGAACTCTAACGATAAATGGTTTTCATTAATCAGTTAAACAAGAATTTGACGGTTAGTTTGTACATTATATTTGGCACCAAAATTTTCTATAGATTTAAAAAATGTTGACAAAATTTTCCTATAGAAATAAAAATTGCCTATAGAAATTAAAATTTTCTATAGAAATAAAATTTTAACAAAATTTTCTATGAAATAAATTTTGATAAAATTTTTATAGAAAATAATATTTTTGATTAAATTTCTATATAAATAAAATTTTGCACAAAATTTCTTATACAAATAAATTTGACCAAAAATTTTCTATAGAAATAAAATTTTGACAAATTTTCTTAAGAAAATAAAAATTTTGGACAAAAATTTCTATAGCAAATAAAATTGTTGACAAATTTTCTATTAGAAATTAAAATTTGAACAAAGATTTTCTATAGAAATAAAATTTTGAACAAAATTTTCATAGAAGTATTAGAATTTGACAAAATTTTTCTAGCAGAAATTACCAATTTGGACAAAATTTCTTAGATAATACTCAATTTTGACAAAATTTTCTATAAGAAATAAAATTTTGACAAAATTTTCTATAGAAATCAAAATGTTGACAAAATTTCTTTAGAAATTAAAAATTTGTTAAAATTTTCTTTAGAAATAGTTCATTTTACAAAATTTTCTAATAGAAATAAAATTTTCACAAAATTTTTCAATAGAAATAAAATTTTGACAAAATTATTCTGTAGAATAAAAATTTGACAAAATTTCTATAGAAATAAAATTTTTGTTCAAAATTTTGCTGAGTAATGATAATAAAAATTTGATCAAAATTCATAAGCAAATAAAATGTTGCACAAATTTTTCTATAGAAATAAAATTTTGATCAAAATTCTATGAAAATATAAAATTGACAAAATTTTCTATAGAAAATAAAATTTTGACAAAATTTTCGATAGAATAATAATTGAACAAATTTTCTATAGATATAGTAAAATTTTGACAAAATTTCTATAGAATAAAATATATGACAAAATTTTCATATAAATTAAAATTTTGACAAATATTTTTCCTATAGAAATAAAATTTGAAGAAAAAAATTTTGATAAAAATACAATTTTGACAAAATTTTCTTATAGAGAATAAAATTTTGACAAAATTTCGTATAGAAATAATATTGGTTGACAAAATTTTCTATTAGAAATTAAAATTTTGAGCAAAATTTTCTTATAGAAATACAAATTTTGACAAAAAAATTCCATAGAAATTAAAATTTTGACAAAATTTTTCTATAGAAATAAAAATTTTTGACAAAATTTCTATAGAATAATATCTTGACAAAATTTTCGAGTATGAAATAAACTTTTGACAAAAATTTTCTTATAAGAAATTAAAATTCTTACAAAAATTTCCATAGAAATAAAATTTTGACAAAATTTTCTATAGATATAAAATTTTTGACAAAATTTCTATAGACATAATATCTTTGACAAAATTTCATAAGATATAAAATTTTACAAAATTTATAGAAATAAAAGGGTTTGACAAAATTTCTATAGAAAGAAAAGTTTGACAAAAATGTTCTGTAGAAAAATTAACAATGTGACAAAACTTCTATAGAAATAGTATCTGTGACAAAATGTTTCTATAGAAAAAAATTATAGAAATAAAATTTCGCAAAAATATTTTTTAGAAATAAAATTTTTTATGGATATAAAGTTTTGCGAAAATTTTTTACAGAAATAAAATTTTGCAAAAATTGTCTGTAAAAACAAAATTTTGCAAAAATTTTCAATGAAAATGAAATTTTTACATAACTAAAAAAATAAATCAAAAAAAATAAAAGGTGCAAAAATTTTCTGCATAAATAAAAGTTTGCCAAAAAAATTTGAATAGAATAAAAATTTTGATAAACTTTTCTGTTGAAATACAGTAGATAAATGTTGACAAAGAAAATAAAATCAAGCATCTCTCCGTCTATATTCACCACCTATGGTGAATATTTTTCATCGCTAAAATCGCCTTTGTATTTTAAGGACAAGAAACTTTCTCCTTATGATAATATTCTTTGGTTGTTTTTTTTTTCAGTGTATATTAAATGCAAGATAAAAGTCAAAAATCCCTGAACTTTCCTTCTCGTAGGTAGCTAGCTACCCACACATTATAATGTTCACAGACAAAAGCGACAACTCCAGCAACAACAACAGTTATAGTAATAATAATAATTATTATTATTATAATGTTAAACGTTAAAAATTCACCCAACTACCATGGCACAGAATATGTTCCTCTCACCACCATCCCCACACAAATTCAAATTCCTACATAAAGCCAGTTGTAAAAAAAACTTAAAG
>PGFW01050304.1:9420-21068 GCA_003123925.1 Haematobia irritans | reverse complement strand
ATCTTCAAATTGGTTGCGAATTACATTCAATTTGTCAAAATGTTGATGGTTGACCCAAATGAAGGATGTAGTAGTTCCATGTTGAGTGCAACTGCAGTTCTAAAGATTTTGTCTAATTCACACCGAGGAATGAAGTTAGTCCATCTGAATGCCCAAAGTCTTTTGAGGAAAATGGATGAATTCAGATTTATGTTTGTTAAATCAAATGTTGATATCATATGCATATCCGAAACGTGGTTTCGAACGGATATTCCAAATAGTTTTGTCGAACTTAATGGATATAACTTGTATCGCGCGGATAGGTTGAGGCATGCTGGTGGTGTAGCAATATTTGTTCGGAAAGGTCATACATTGTTAAGTTCCTACTTTCGTTCGTCACCACCTCGATAGTCAAGGAATATTCTATTCCTGAGTCTTACTAACAACAATCGACAAATTTTGCTCGGCACTGTTTATCGCCCCAACAAACGAGTTGATGTTATCCCACTATTAGATATTCTTAGACCAATCTCCCTACGCTTCCAGGAAATAATCATTACGGGTGACTTTAACTCCAACCTTTTAGTGGAGAGAAATCTGATTGAGGAATTCAATACTTTAGGTCTGTTCTCAATAAACGAGACAGTACCTACTCACTATGGCAATACCACCAATACTTTACTAGATTTATTTCTTTTGACCCATCCAGATAACTGCATTTGTTATGACGCTTTACTGTTCCAGACATGACAATTATTCTTTCTGCGGCATACGACGATTACGTTGTGAGCAAAATGAGTGAGACAGTCACATATGATGAGATATTAAAGGACCCTTGGAATTATTACGACCTTTCCCTAAGACGTGTTTGCGTACCGAGACTCCGATGGCGTGACATTTTAATATTTACAACGGTATAACAGATGGACAAGACTGATTTCGTTGAGAAGTCATTCTTGAAATTATGGTCTGTATGCAAGAAAAATGTCCAGGATTAAAACTAGGATCTTATCGGAATAAAAAGCTTGGTCTTGTTGCAATACGAAGTGCGATCGCACAAAAGAGAAAGAGGCTTCATCAGGAGATGGAGACGTTGTTTAAAAACGTTGAGATTACATAGGTATTTAAGAAACTTAGAAGAGATGTCGTAAGACTGTACGAAGGATGCGTAGTGTCCGTTAACTTCTTAGCGGAAGGTTTAGATTGCGCGTATAACAGTCAACCAATATGGCGTCAAATAAAGAGTATAGGTATGATGAAAGGTAAGACCGAGAACATGCGTTGAGGATCCCGATGAACTGAATATAGAGATTCTAGCTTCTGGATATAATATAAATTCACTTGTGTGCGACACTTACAGGATCAGTAATCTGAATTTCACTCCTTTTAAAAGTTATTTTTCCAATTTTAACTTAGTGCTCTCTGATAATGACACACTAACAATCAAAATACTTAGCCATAAAACAGACGCTAAGGGTTTGGATAACATGGATCCGTTTGCTGAAAATCCATTCTTCCATTGTGCATTTCACCCTACGTAATTGACCGACACTCACAATTTACAAAATATCATTGTCTTTAACGACCTTTTAAGCATTCCCCAAAAGCATGGAAGAATTGCCAGAAGAATAATATCCTAATTTAATAGCTGATAATTGCAGAGAGAGGGAGATTGATTAGGAACCATAGTATAGATACCTTTAAGTTGCCAAGTTGCTTGGTTCTAAGGTTTGGAGAATATTTAACGTGTTCAGATAGCTAGATGAATGAGTTTAATAATCGTTGGGATTCGCTAAACGAAATATTCTGTTAACTTTGGATAGTGTATACAATTCGTGGATGGTTAATTCATAAAGTACACACATAGGTACCGTGAATGAGATCTATGTTAAACGCTTGGATCGGTATTTCTACTGGCACAGCAACTAAATGGTAGTTGAAAGGAGCTCAATTACTTAGGTGACTGACAGCCTGACCGTAATAAATTGTGGTTTTTTTTGTTGCTGTCGGATCATTCCAAAGCATTCGATACTAGTTAAGTTGGTCACCATATATTTTAAATAGCAAAAACATGAAGGCGATCTTTCGGTGGTGGTTTGTCGACTTTTTTCAGCCTGTTCACTTTTTATCTTCCTATCTATCAGAGAGATGTCTAATGGCTGTAGATGTCCGTCGCTAATGAAAAATACTCCATTGTGTACCCATGAGTGCTAAAGTTAGAGGATGTGGCCGGCAGGAAGGTTTTCTGGTTCTAGGTCACCCCTGTTGCTCTTACTCTGCATTCTGTATCTATTATATATATGGCAGGCCCCTCGTGACGTGTTGCGATGTTCATATTTACGGGCTGGGCATCGCCACGTAGCAAGAAGTTGTTTTAAAAGATGCTTTTTCTTGTGAAACCACGGAAATATTATGGACTGGTATAGAACGTAATATAGCAAGAACTTTAATCAAATCAATGATTTGGGTCATGAACTAATGGTCCAATGCTTTAACCACAAAAAGACAAAATGTTTGGTTTAATCACGAAAAGTACGCGTTTGACACTACTCAATTGCGCACCTGTCACTATAAAATGGATAACGACGTGGAATATGCCACATATGACGTAAAAATTAGGTTGGTTATCTTTTGACAACAGTTTATCTTGGAAGCAGACATATAGAGAGTAACAGATAATGAATGTGTTAATAGTATTGCTTCGGCTCTATGGTCCTGTCCAGGCACTTTATGGTACCGCAATAGATATCCGTAGGTAGTGATTGCCGTAGTCATATTTAGTTTTCTAGGATAATCGGATTTGTATGTGCAGCTCTATGACAATTGTCAGACATAGCTATACATATTGAAGATCTTAATGAATATATGCTCAGATTTGGTGTTTATGTGGGGAATATATAGTCCAAGATTTTGTTTTTGGTTGAGTTAGACCTTTAATCAATCTGCTTGATTTATCGATCTAATCCTTTTGCTATCAGTACATGCTAATTCAATTCTGCCCGAAGCTTAATTATCGTATTTACAAGACTAAATTTTCTCGATCATCTCGATCAAAAAACATTGTTCGTATCGCTCTCCACCTAGGACAACGGTAAATATATGATATCTGAAATAGAAAGCAGTTTCTTTGTGTACGTGTCTATATATACACTGAAATTGATCACCATATATACTGTGTATTCGTAATCATCCGCGATCATTTTGAGCAAAATATTCACTAATCATGACGAACTATATTTTAAGATAGTAATAATGACTGGAAAATAGTCAGCTGTGTACTTGTTGGGATGTAATAACTTACAATTTAAATTCAAAGTTCAAGTTTTTTAATACAGGTTTTGTAATAATGTTTATATATAGAAGAATTTACAATACAACTAACTACATATTTAAGTTTAAGTTATAAAATCACTTATAGTTAATGTAAATCATTTGACAGCATTTCCTTTATGTAGATAATTGACTTCATATATCCGTGCAGTGACTTACCTATAACGGTTAAGATTGCTGTACTGTTCATATGGAAACAAATAAGAAGAAGATCCCAATTATACTCAATCTAAAATGGTCAATTGAAACAAGGATGTGTTGCGGAGAGAGAAATATGAGCAGAAGACACTTTGTACTAAAACACTTACCCGAGAAGTTCATTGTTACTTACGACTGAAACAACGCATAAAGCGATGCTGGTTTTTTAATACCTTATCTTTTGTGCAACGAACGTTCGTCGTGGTCGAAGTGGCAGAAATAAAAAAATGGAAAATTTTTAGACATAATAACTTGAATTTTGCTGCAAAGTTTATAATAATTTAGGTAAGTGAAAATAGAAAAAATGAAATAAAATGTTAAGGAAGTACCCTAAATTATATCTCTTTGCCGAAAACTAAATTATGGATTCTACGTTTCTGAAAAAAAATTAAAAGCTGACCGATGAAAAATGTTGGACAATTAACTGAACTGTTTCAAATAGTTTATAATAAATTGGTAAGTCAATATGAGAAATTAAATCACACATTTACGTGAAGTTCCATCTAAAAATTAAATTTTTTTTATGAACAGAAAACACTAAATCTTTGCATCGCCTAACAATTCTTGCAGTTAAGATTATGAAGCTATTGCGTTGACTGTAAAAGAATGAATGGCTTTCAGAAAAAGTTTTCAAAGGAGAAGATTTCAAAGGTACCAACGCAATATTCAAAATTTCGTTTAAAAGCTTGGATATTATTTCCATTATCACTTTAACTTCTGGATGAAAAATATGGCATAGTCACATGTCAGTTTCAATTTACATCCTCCTATTATCTCTTCCAAGCATGAGAAATATTATCTGTGAAATTCTTTCATGCTGGAAGTCCCCTGATGCAACCACTGTCGGAAATGCTGTCAGTTTCTAACGTTCTATCTAATTCTCAAATGCTCTCTCCATATTCAATGCTAACTTTCTCGTCCCGTACCGCGTCGTTTCTGCAGCGCCAAGAACAGTTCTGTATGACACGAGGGAACAATTATTGCAAATTAAGAGAGGTGGTGAATGTGGCTTGCAGACAAGTAATAGTTCCAGACAAATATGGCATTAATATGATACTCGAGGACAGTCAGAACCTGCAATAAAATCCTGTGGACTTACGCATGATGATCTCCTTTAACCTCAAAACCGCCCATACGACTGAAACGCTCCAAATCTTGTCAACCGAGAGTTGCTGGAGCACGGTACATATATCGACCTAATACTGGGTGGCCTGGCGTCGCGTCAATCAATAGTCGCCAGGAACCAACTTACCGTGAATGAATTGTGGTAATGAGTCAAAGTCATGTGTTGACGCTAAGGCTATGAACTACCGATTAGCTATATTTTCCCCGGAAGACTAGAAGCGATCCTGTTGGTAAATGCCCTCTGGCCACACTGCCAAGCCTCCATTACTTGCGTAGAGAAAGGCTTTATGATCGGCCCAAATATTCGATGGGAAAAACATTGCACCTAAGGTATGTAAGCACACGTAGACCTTAAATCAGAAAGCAGTAGCAGTTTTTGTAAAGCCAAGCAAATATGGCCCATTTTAACTTACAACTAACCCACATAGATATCTAGTGTTCTCAAGGCGTCAGCATGATGGAAAACTGTTCTTGAGAGTGAACTGTGACATAATAGAATGCGTATCGCCCTGCCTGGAATTAGGTGCGAATTCTTCTATAGTCAGAAAACTATAGTAAAGGTGCCGAACAATTATAGATGCTTTACATGTGTAGCTGTCATTGACTTTGTGAGTAAAGTAAATGAAGTCATAATTAAATATTCATCACTTGCCAATATGTGGAGTGTCCTGTCTTTTTTGTGTGTAAGAAGGCCTAAAAAGCACGAATTTTAGGATAGCACATTATTAGTACTGTTTAGAATTCAATCTGGCTTTGAATCATGATAAAACGTTAAGTTTATAAGAGTATTGTTAATTGTTATTATGTGAGCTCTAAATCTTGGTTTGTTTACCACAAAAAGTAAAAGTTAAATCAGAAGAAGGCTTCAGTGTTAAAGACCAGAAAGTGCCCATCGATGTAATAAAGGGTACGTTTTAGTTAAATGTGGTATCACAGCTCGATTGGACTGGAATAGTCTAAGTGAGCCCTTCGAATTTAATCGGGCTGCCACTCTAACTTCTCAACCTAACCTAACCATAACCCACACCACACACACGTGAAAGGTAAATCGTACAATTATCTATAGGAAAATGTGTTTCGCAATATAATTGTTTTAAAGTATATTATTAAATGCTTTTCTAGTTCGTTTTGTATCTATTTGGTGAGCTGGTAAAAAAAAAAAAGATGTATTGTAATTATTTATATAGTTTACTTTTGATGAAAAAATGAAAAATTATTCAGAAATTCATAGATATTTGGCTCTTGACTATTTTCAAATTTAGAACAGAATCTAAAAATATTCATGGTCTATTATTCAAATTTTGGTTTTGAAAAGTATGCTGACTAATGAAATGTATAACATTTTATTAATTTATGATCGGGCAAATCGAGAAATTGCTTTGAGAGAAATTGTTAGTATAATGAAATGTCGTATGCATTCTCATAGTAGTTGGAGGATTAAGCTATACTTAACAGTTAGAGGAACATTAAAATGTTGCTTGATTACAATATTGTTAGCTACGAATTTTACTCTATCAAGCCGTTAGGGAATAATAATAGGTAATGTTTCTGTATTATGTGTTTTTGTATTTTGAGAGGAAGCGTGCCCTGAGAAGATTTTTTTTTTTGAAACCGGTGGCGCGGGAGGCGTCAACCGCGGGGCACGATTTTTTTCGTTTCACAATTTCTCAACTTTAATTATTTACGTCTAACAGCCTCTTTTGAAAAATCTTTGAAATTTGCATTTTCAAGAACATTTGTGGGTTGATTGGAATGCTGCTAACTTGGTCGGAGTCAGCCCTTAATAAAGCGTAAAGCGAGGATAACTTTAGCTGGTGGCCACCGAATTGTAAAGTGGATAAGTCCTAGTAAGATAAATTGTAGACGTTATTGAAACGAAACAGTATTTTATTGTCGGGTAAATATATATTATAATATAATATTAATATATATATATATAATATATATATATAGTATAATATATATATATAATATATATATAAGGTATATATATATATATATAAAATACTATATTTATATAATATTATATAATATACTATACTATATATATATATATATTACTTAGTATATATACTATATATATATTATATAGGTATATTATATTATAATAGTATATAGTATATATTATATAATATAATATACTATATAATATATACTAATCTATAATATATAGGTATATTATATTAGCTATATAATATATATATATATAATATATATATAAGATAATAATATATAATATATATATATATATATATATATGTATATGTTATTCGTTTCATGCTTTAATAAGACGACTCGTTAGCAGCATCCAATAAACACAAACGTTTCAAAAATGCTAAATTTCTACAATTTTTCAAAGGGTTAGGGTAATATTCAACTTGAGAAATTGTTGAGAAATTGTTGAGAAAATCGCGTTCTCAACAAAAAACAGACATTACCCTCAACAATAAAATTCGATACAATAACAATAATTTCTCAAGTGTTATCCTCAAATTGAAATGCATCGCTACTCAACAATTTCTCAAACAATTTTCGATGCGAGTCAAATTAAAAATTAACATTGTTGCAAATACTTTTCAACCAAAATTTGTATAAATGATATCGCCACTTCTAATTGAAAGTCAAAGCCAAAATTCTATGAATTTTGTATAATTTATTCATTTTCATCAAAATAAAACGTATAATAATACACTACACTACAAATAAGAATAAAACAACAAAACTTTAAATATCTTAAACATTATTTGCAAACACTTTTCCATAGATAATTCGATTTCCTTCCTGTTTGTGTCATAAAACTGCATTGAAATTAATTAATATGCGGGCAATTTGAAATTGGGAACGTGATGGACCGCGTGTTAGCATAGACTTCCAGCAGAAGGAATTCACATAATATCTATTTTAAGCTGATAATAGGATGTAAATTAAACTGACGATGTGATGCACATTTTCATCCAGAAGTTAATGATATGGAATAATATCAAGCTTTTAACAATTTTAATTGGTTGCACTTTGAAATCTTTCTGAAAACTTTTTTCTGATAAGCCATTCAATCCTTTTCATCAACCAGCTTCATAATGGTTTGCAAGAATGTAGCAAAGAGATTTTAGTTTTCTGCAAAAATTTTAATTTTAGTGACTTCACTAAAGTGTTATTAATTTCTCAATTGACTTACCAATTATTATAAACTATTTGAAACAGTTCCAGTTAATTGTCCAACATTTTTTCATCGGTCAGCTTTTTTTAATGTTTCAGAAACTGAGAATCCATAATTTTAGTTTTCGGCAAAGAGATATACATTTAGTTACTTCCTTAAAAGCTAAACATAGAATCGGGAAGCACTCATTGATAAGAGAGAAGTTCACCACTGTGTTATCACAACGGACTGAATAGTCTATGTGAGCCTGAAATATCTGGCTATCAATATAACTAACCTAGGTTTGTGTTTGGGTTTTTCGTTTTCAGAGAAAATTTGACCAGCTATTCTAAGTTTAATCGAATTCGAAAGTAAAATTTAGACGCTTTGCTATGCGGCTAGATTTCATTGGATTTATAATGATCGAGACTACTATATTGTTTACTCACTCATAACAAAAAGCAATTGACTTGGCCAATCCATTGCCAGATCCACATGGCACGACTCCCAAAGATATATTCTCTATGGCGATTTCCCAGTCTATACGTTTTAGCAAACCATTGAGAATTTCGTGAAATAACCCATCTCCGCCAATAGCAGCAATACCAGTCCAAGCAGATATATCTCGTTTGCGAATAAATTCAAATGCATAATTGGAATGTTTCGTTACGTGTAAGTCATATGAAATCTCAGCCTCATTTAGCACAGGTACAATTTTTTGGTTAAATAGCTCCCGTGCTTTGCCACTCCCTGATTTAGGGTTCAGTAAAATTAGAAGTCGAGTGATTGAGGATTTGACTTTCAAGGCAGGTGAAGCATTTAGGATCAAATAATTATGTCGATGCATTTTTAATATTTTATACCACTTCTCGGCCTCTCGGATATTGTCTTCTTGATTGTCATATGTCCGAAACCGTAATGTAATTACTGTTCGTTCCCGTTTTCTTTTATTTTTCTTTAATATGTAAGCAAACACGTATAAATATGCATCTTCCGACAGCGGTTTTCCTTTCTCAGACAAGGTGCGAGTACAAACGCAGCCAGTGCTAGTAGGTTTGTAAAGGTTATTTTCCAACCGAACACATCTTCCTCCTATTATATCCGACATTTTGAATAAATGATGGTCTTCCGAGGACTTCTCACCCGACGTCATTTCTTTCTGCAAAAGTATACCCAAAGAATTGAGCCTTACGTGGAAAATTGTTTTCTTACTGCTTGAATAAAAAGTATCATGAAGTTCATCTCGAAGATGTTCCAAGCTCGTTGTATTGCAGTTGGAAGTTATCTGCATTTTACCTATTTGAAAGTAAAGGGAATGTCATTTTCATTAAAACAATATTAGCAATTTTAATTGCCATAGATTTTACCCACTATTTGTGTTTTAGTGTACACTTTAGTTATCAGAAGTATGTATTGAATCTGTGATTATTGCGATCATTCGATGCAGATACTTAAGCAGAACCAGCAAGGAAATTATTCAAATCAATGTCACCTTTTTGTAACAAATTACTTATCCTTCTTCTTTTATCAACTAATAAACACATACTGTAATGTAAACAATCAGACTACCAGTGTTGCCTTTACATTTCTTGCTCTTGCCCCCAAAATGATTGATTTGCCCAATAGAGCTCGACCGGTGTCGATGTCGAAAAAGAGCAATAATCAGCCGAAGCCAAATATCTTCGGAGTATTTTACTTCAATATTACACTTACTTCAATATTAAATAAAATTAATAAACAATTGAAGAAAAAAAACGACAATAACTCTGCCAAAATTTTTTTTAATTGAAGGCACTTCTAATAATCCCCACCACGTCGAAAACAATCTTATACGACATCCAAAACTCTTCGGAAAAGCACCGTCACTATTGAGAAGTTCTACCACGCCAAGTTAATTTATTAAAGAATCGCATGAGTTCAATTATTAGTGGACTTTTTAGATACAAATTCAAATTTTTTCAAACAATTAGGCGAAAATCTCTCTCTAGAAAATTGAGTTATCAGGGCCTGTTCGAAACCGAAACTTTTTACTAGCATTGGTAAACATTTGACGTAAATCGAGGTGAGTATAATTTCACTAGCCCAGGGGCCTAGTAAGAAATTTTGACATTTGTTGAAAATTCTTGACATTTACGAACCTCCGTGAAGTTAGCGACGTCGCTAATTTTCGATATCATGTTCCTTTGTCCAAATTGTCTAGGTTTTTAATATGTGGACACTAGGCTGGATTTAGTGTCCTGGTCACCTGATTCGAAGGAAACCTTCAATGGGTGAATCCCGAAACAAGTTTTTTGAAAAAATTTTTAATGAAAATTATGCCGAATTTCATTTCCTACCATTTGGAGAGGTTTTCCTTTCAAAAAATGTACAGCAAGTCAGCCGTCGCTGGGGTTTTTTGTCCTGCCCTCCAGTTGATGGAATTTAAATCTGGAATTTGACAAGGAACCGAGCTGATTCTGAACATGTGTGATACCTCAAAATGTTCGTATTGATGTCAGCTTTCATGTTCCTTTGTCCAAATTTTCTAGGTTTTTAATATGTGGACACCAGGCGTTGGTTAGTGTCCTGACCACCAGTTTCAACATTGAAATCTAGAATTTGACTAGGAACCGAGCTGATTTGGAACATGTGTGATACCTCAAAATTTTCGTATTGATGTCAGCTATCATGTTCCTTCGTCCAAATTTTCTAGGTTTTTAGTATGTGACCTCCAGGCTGGATTTAGTGTCCTAAACTTCGAGTTGCACATAGAAATCATTGATTTCTGAAGCAAACTAAACGATTTGGACAATGAGTCATACCTTAAATTGTAGCTAAAGAATCAGTCTACATGTTTAGAACTTCCTAAGCATTAGTAATTGGACAGTTTTCCTATATTATTGTCAAGGAATCTCGTTCTCCATTGAAATTGTAGCTCCGACAAGTTGATAAAAAAGGTATTTTTTCAGTTTTTGTCATCTCTGCGTCACCCTGTGAACAGGCAAATTTTTTTGTTATCGAAAATTAGCGACGTCGCTAACTTCACGGAGGTCCCATATATTGTGCACATTATAAGTTAAGTCCGAAGGCATAATCGATACTGCTGCATGTTTATGGGATCGATAACATATTTACCGATTATTTAGTCATCGCCGACAAGTCGTATCGATCCGACACAATGTAAAGCGGACCTTAGACGGTCGGATAAACACTCCGACAGAGGTTCGTCTATTTGTTGTGTGTTCGTTCAAGTTTTGGCCCTTGACATGCACGAACAAATGTGATGACAACATGAAAAAAATAGAAGAAGATAAACAAACAATGAAGTTGTAAACGAAGATTTTTATGGGTGAAACCATTTTTTACCATGAAAAACTGGAATTGAGAAATAATTAAAAAAATCCTGGTATATGTGTCAAGAACAATGATTTCCTGAAGTAATCCACATTAATGATATTAACAAATTACTTGAATTTCAAAAATACTTTGGTCGCCTGGTTTCCCAATTGATGGAAGTGGAATTTCTCCACGTTCTTTTGGGCCACAATACTGGTTTAGCATTTATTATATTTCTTTAATTTTCGATCCAGAATTGGCGAATCCCATCCATTAATTCTCATTGCAAAGAAAATGCCTGGTTTTTGATGTCAAAATAAATTTGTCTTGATAATGTTTGTCGAACATCGCGCTAACACTCATTTATTTGTACACCCAACAGAAAAATCAAAGTTTTTTGATTTTATGGCCAACCGTCCCGCGGACAGCCGAACACGGAACCATTATAACAATTCGATTTGTCGCGCAACGTGTTGTGTCCGCAGGTCTTATCCGACCGTAATAAGGTGGCCGCTTTAAGATTCTTTTACAACACCGCACATTCCGTCGAATAAGTGTGTAACCT
>PGFW01050302.1:0-15502 GCA_003123925.1 Haematobia irritans | reverse complement strand
GTCCTTGTCTTAATAGTGACTGGCGGTTTTTTTCATTCGCAGGCTTGATTTTTTATTTTTCCTAATTTTATGTGCATCAGAAAATTGTCTAAATAAATTAAAAAATATATATATAATAATATTATACATATATTGTTGTATTATAATCATTTCAAATATACGATGCATGGAGGATTTGTTGTTTTGAGAGGATTTTTCTTTTTCCTCATTTCATGCTCTGTCTGACATACGCACACACACACACACACACACAGTGAATGCCTTGTGAACAATGAGCATAAAGGCCACATATCAAAAAGAAGGCAGGCGAAAAGATAACGATTATCAACATCACATAATGTCATTTTAATTTATTTTCATTTTAAGCCAAAGAAAACACATGTGTGTGCATTTCCGCAAAAGAATTTTATGAAAATTGGAAAATGTGAAAACTAACGTAAAATCAAAATGTCTAACACATTCTGGTTTTTGCCTGAGCATAATCGCTTGTAATACACACCGGAGTGGTTGTTCAATTCACAAGAGCACCACTAAAAATTCAGATTAATTAATATATACATCATTTAATAATAAACGATTTAGATAATTTTATGTGGATTTGTTTATTAAAATTTTAATAAACAGATTGGTGGCTAGACAAATTGTGAGAGCACGACTAAATAGTATAATTATATCACCTTCACCACTAACTGTAGTTTACAGGGTATATATAAATTTGTGCATGTTATCTGTATGCGTAACCGGCCAAGACAGGAAAAGTTGAGACCCATCCGTTTAGTATACCCCGATCGTACTTAAAATTAAATTACTGAATCGATTTTAGCGATGTCCGTCTGTCTGTCTGTCTGTCTGTTGATGTATTTTTGTGATCAAAAGATACAGCTCGCAGTTTTAGTCCGGATTGTCCTACAAATTTTATTAGGGTGGGCCTGATTTCGCTCAGCTGCAAAGACAGGATCCCATAATTGAATTTTGAAAAAAATCGTTCAGATTTAAGATACTAGGTGCCATATATACTTTTTCAAGACCGATCTGGTGCATAATTGGCGTTGTATATCAACGATCTTGCCTCAAATTCCATATTCTCATTCCCCGCAAATATTTATTAACAGACGCGGCACTGAAAAACCTTGGCAAAAATACAGCACAAATTCGTGGTTTATTCTCTCAACAATTTAGATATCGCTCTCACCATATATAAACACGGCTTTCAGCCGAGTTTGCATCAGAATTTTAAACATCATCATATGACACACAGTAGGTCCAATTTTTTTGCTTAAAACACGAGTGGCTAGTTGAATCTGTCACAAACGAAGGGAGTAGAATTAGCAAATTGTAGCTATGCGCCGCGCAAGATTTTGGTCATTGAAATCGGTTATGCAGAATTTATAGATATGTCATCTTCTGATGACGCCATACTCAATACGTGTTTAATCACTGCTTAGGGGCAGCGTATTTAGTTACATCTACTATAATGACGCGTCGCAAAGAGGCCACACTGTTAGAAACTCCAGAGAGTTAGTTGATTTTCACGCAGATAGGGAACGTTCTAGAGAGATTCAGCATCTTCGATAAGGTCTGAGAAGCACATGCACAAAAAATTTGGGTATGTAGTAACAATCGGCTTGTCTAGGATTTTAGACTTGATATAAGGCTCCCATAACTAGTATGGAGTTGTTTTCTGAGCGATCGGGCAAAAGATGACAAAAAGTAGCCGAACACACTTTATCTCTTGTAAAATCGGGATCCCAACAGCGTAGTCCGAATATAAGATTTAGTAAAAATCGACTCCTATAAGGAATTTATTCTTGCACGTTAAACTTCAGTGTAATATGTTGTAATATATAAATTCGATAGTTGGCCGAGCATAAACTCAAAATAAACATTTTGGCGAAGTTTTCTTAAAATTGCTCCGCCAGATTTTAAATGTTTTCCCTTCCATATTTTTTTAATAACATTGCTGTTCCCACCTTTACCTAGTGCATTAGCCGGACATTTAAAATTTGAGTCTATAGATTTTGTTAGAATCTCATCAAATTCCTGTCCCAAGATCGAGTGATATTTAAATGTTGTAATTTGGAACAAACCCTTTACATAGTTACTCCCAAGAGACAACTTAGAACACGCGGAGAATAGTGAATATTGGTATCGAAAATTTAGATCTAAAGCATAAGTTGGTGAGGGCAAAGGGTGAGTATTTATATAGCGGTCGGCCCCGCCCGACTTTCGACTTTCCTTACTGGTTTTTAAAATGATTTTTTTTTAATAATAAAATATTTAAGAGATAATATGCGTAATACAATTACTTTGAAATTACACTTACCTAAAAAACAAAACAGTGATCCAACCAGAAAGAAAAATTCTCACTTAACGCGTTAGAAAATTTAAAAGATTAATTAGAACTTATTTGTATTAAAAGTGACTCTAATAGTAATTATCGTATATATTAACGAGTACAGTACCGCGTTTACAAGCGGAGCTAGTATTAGGCTATTTAACTGATTATGTATAGTTAAATCGATTTGTACTGAAATATGTTTGGAAACGGAGAAACAGTTTAAATATAGTTCATATGCATAGCACAGAATATAATAAATCCTCGAGACAAATTTATAAGCATCTAGGCGACACTGTAAATTTAGAGTAGTATTGGTAAATTTTTTTATTGAGAATTAAAATCAGTTACTAGTAGTAAATAATATTTTTCTGGTGAATTTTGTTTTCGCGATATTTTTTTCTTAAATATGCTTGAGGTAGGATGGATATTAGCTTATTTAAATATAGTTGCAAATGAAAAGGAGCTAAAGTTACTACAATGGATGTTTTAAAAGAGAGAATGTCTGAATTAAGCGATGCAATTAATAATAAACTAAGAATTACTGGGTTTATAAAGGTTTTAAGTATCTACGTGACCAGTTAATGATCGAGATCAAGGCATCATAATCTATAAACATATATGATTTGAACCAAAAAGCAAAATAAGAATTTCCGATAGGATTCGCTCCAAAAAGTATGTGTAAAGAATGCATCTACAGAAAAAAAAAACTTTCACCCGAAAATTTTTTTAATAAATGTTGACAAAGAGTCTCTAATTGTAGCTTCCAAACAAAAAAATGACATTTCAAGTTATTATAGAAAATTAATGTTTTCGTTTCAAATTATGACTAGAAATTGGCTGGAAATCAAAATTTTTTATATATTCCGTAAACCAAAAATATCAATTCAACAATGAAAGTTAATAGCGTATGATTTTAATTTTCTTATAAATGGGAGGTCGATCTGAGATGTTTATTATATTGAGATCTTTCCGATAGTCTTTTATTTTGTATGAGAGTTATCTGTGATTTGAAGTTTTGTTTTTATTAATATTATATGGAGACAATCTCTAATCCCTACATATTTCGCGATGTGGAAATTACATAGAGAGATCACTAAAAGCACAAAAATTTTTTAGTTGATGGTAGGATAAAAATGAAACAATAAAGTGTTTAGGCTCTGTAAATGAGATTTTTCTTCTATGACAATGGCATATTTAATTCGGTGAACTGCAATTAAAAAGTACAACAAGACAATTAAATTTCCTTTGTGGAAATTAAAAATTTTTTTGGTTTGGGCGAAAAAAATGGATGAAATAAAATGTTTATTTTTAAACGGTTCAATGGTTGATTCAAGCGATAGCGAGGAGATACAGTTTCATAATAAACTTTTATAGATTTTTTTTAAATTTTTCCGTAGTCTTATTAACAAAGTTATTAAGAATACTGAACTGTTTGTGTTTAGTTGTTGTTCAATTGTTCGCTCTTTTTTTAGGTTCCACATTACTAACGTACACAAACTTTATTAAGTTTACTTTTAGTTTCTCTATTGAAGCCAAGGGTAGACAAATATAAATCTGAATTAAGACGTTCTGTTTTTGCATTCAGTTCTTTTTTGTCACAGATATCTGAAGAGGTATAATAGAGTTTGCTCCAGAAAAAAACTGTGATTTTATAGATATCAGAATGCGACAACATGTTACATAGTTCAGTTCAGCTCCAGTCAATGTTTTTTAATACATATAAAAATGTGTCTGATTGATTAACCTGAATGAGCAATAAACCATCTAAAAATTTAAAAGTTATTGATATAGATGGTCACACTGAAAACACTGGTCTTGAGCTAAAAATTTCCTTTGACAAATGTGTATTTTATCTTTTATATTTATTGGTGCTCTAAACGCTTCCCAATTTCCGTGCCTTGAGGGTTGGCCATAATGAGCCCATAAAATGCCCATTAATATACAAATCAGTGTATGGAGATTGAGGTTTTGCAGAAATAGATAAGTGTTTACTAGATATATATTTGTCTGCTAAATATATAGTGATGATAAGAGTGAGGGCTTAAAAGGCGGCAACCAAATATGAAAAAAGAAAAAGATTGTCTCTGTTAGGAAATTGTCTTGAGTAGATTGTATGATGAGAAGTGGTATTACGATTGTGGGAAAGGAGGGCTTTCGAGAGTAATTTTATATGCGTAGAGGCCATTACAAGGCACCGAAAAATATTTCATTCAGGCTCAGTAGAACCATATCTCAGTCCATGGTGATACCTGTCTCCGGAGATGTGTTGAAACTTCTCAGTTTCTCAATTTAGCATCCCCGATTAAAAGTTGAATGGTTCACTCGATTCTGGATAGATTATAAGGCCGACCTGTTAATAAAAAACTCGTCAATATAAAATAGAGATAATACGCCATATTGTTTAAGTTTCCTTATAGTCCTGACCGATAGATCATGAAATAACACGGAACAAATTTCTTAGAAAATAATAAGAATTTTCTCGAGAAAATATTAAAAAATAGATAGGTATAGTGACCAGCTTTGAAAACCCTTAGGAAATGTCAGCAAATTTTCTGATAGAAATCGAAATTCTCTTTGACAACACACTTTTCTTATAGCATTATATATATCAAGCTTAATGGAAAGATTTTCCTATGAGGGAAATAATCCAAAATTTTGACAAAATTGGCGTATAGAATAAAATTTGAGCGGAAAATTTTTGACGAAAATTTTCTAGTAGAAATAAAATTTTTGACAAAAATTTTGGAGCCCGCAAAATTCTTCTACTTTGAAGATCACCAATGACAACAATTTTCGAAACACAACTATGATATTTGGATGTGTAGGATCGAACAACTTATGTTGTTTTTACGCAAACATACTGACTATGAACTAGAACATTGTTGACCGAAATTTTTCTATAGAAATAAAAAAAAAGCTTTGACAAAAATGTTCTCGCTCAGTGATATGCAAGGCGGGCACCGAAGGACGGTAGGCTAGAAATGAAAACATCAATTTTCCTATAAAGAATTAAAAGTATGGTCTGACTCAGAGAGTTATGTAATTGAAAAATATACTAAAAAGTTTTGAGCCAAATTTTTTCCAATTAGGAAATAAAATTTTGAACAAAAATTGGATAAATAATTTTCAACTTTTCAGATTAGAATAAATTATATTTCTATAAATAAAATTATTGACAAAATTTGGCTAATAGAAGATAAAATTTTGAACGAAATTTTCTATAGAAATAAAATTTTGACAAAAATTTCTATAGAAATACAGAATTGTTGACAAACATTAAAATAAAAAAAGCGGAATTTTGAGAAAATTTCTATAGAAATTAAAATTTGACGAAAATTGTACTATAGAACATAAAAATTTTGACAAATAGCTTTTATGTAAGAACATAATGAAATTATTATCAAAATTTTTCTATAGAAAATAACAAATGTTTGAACAAAAATTTTTATTTAAATGAATACAAATATTTGTGAATACAAAATTTTTTATAAGAGAAATAAAATTTACGAGCAAAAATTTTTTATAGAAATAACATTTTGACAAAATTTGCCCAAATTTTTCTTATAATAAATAATTATATTTAGACATAATATTTTTATAAAAAATAAAAGTTTTTACGCAACAAATTTTCTATAGAAACTAAATTTTGACAAAATTTTGACAAAATTTTCTATAGAAATAAAATTTAGACAAAATTTTCTATAGAAATAAAATTTTGACAAAATTTTCTATAGAAATAAAATTTTACAATTTTGGGATTATTTGTTTGGCTTGAGGTCATGGACTAATGAAAAATGCTGGTGTTAATGTTTTTCATTACTTTTTATTGAAATATTGCTGTTCTCGGATATTTCGATACACCATCGGTGATCATCTTCAGCGAGATATTATATTTTACAAAGTAATAGACTTTCTCCTTACAATGCTCATGTCTAAAATAAAGTTTTGACAAAATTTTCCATAGAAATAATAATTTGACAAAATTTTCTATAAAAATAAAATTTTGACAAAATTTTTTATAAAAAATTAAATTTTGACAAAATTTTCTATATAAATAAAATTTGACAAAATTTTCTATAGAAATAAAATTTTGACAAAATTTTCTATAGAAATAAAATTTTGACAAAATTTTCTATAGAAATAAAATTTTACAAATTTTCTATAGAAATAAAATTTTAAAAAAATTCTTTATAAAATAAATTTTGACAAAATTGTCTTTTATAAAAATAAAATTTGACAAAATTTTATAAAAATTAGAAATTATACAAAATTTTCTATAGAATAAAATTTGACAAAATGACAAATTTTTCTTGCATTTCTTGAAATTTGACAAAATTTTTAGAAAAATTTTACAAAAATTTTCGCTATACGAAATAAAATTGACATATTATTTTTCCTAGAGAAATTGTAAACACATAACAGAATTTTTTATATAAATAGTGGTATAAATTTTGAACAAAATTTCTATATAGAAAATAATTTACAAATTTTTTCTTGAATAAAAAATGTCTTTGACAAATATTTTCTATATCTAGAAAATGAAATTATGACAAAATTTTCATAGGCACTATATAAAAATTATATGAATAAAAATTTCTAAGAAAAATACAAATTCTTTGAGAAAATTTATATTTTGTTTTTAAAGAATAAATTGATAAAAAACATTTGGAAAATTTCCGATAGAAATAATATCATAGGAATAAAATTCTTAGAAAATTTTGAATATATTATAGAAAAGAGCAAATATTTTTTAGACAGAAAAATTTTGTTGTATAGAATAAAATATTTGAAATATTTTCAAAAGAATAGCAAATTTTGACAAAATTTTTCTACTAGAAACTAAAATTTTAGATCTACATTTCGTATAAAATATAGAAAAATAGAATAAGATATAAAAATTTTCTATAAGAAATAAATTTGACAAACTTCAAATATTTTGAGAACAAAAAATTTCTTCTTATAGAAAATTAAAATTTTGACAAATACATTTTCTATAGACACATAAATAAATTTTGACAACATTTTCAATTTAAAATTTTGACAAAACTTTTGTTGTTTGGTAAAAATTTCTCCAAAATTTGGTAGATTATTTTTGGCTCGAGTGGCAACTATGGTGGTGATCACATACAGGAATTTTTAGCGCTAGTAATCATACCACTGTTTTGTAATGCCAAATCCTCTCTATTCCATAACCTATATCCCCTTTATGCTCTCTTGTTATTATACAGGAGAATATCTTACAACGGATTATTATTATTTGTTATTTCATTCAGTGTTGTTCTTGATACAATTGAAAAAACTGATTTTGCATCCCTGTTTAATAGTCGTTCGATATTTTATATGCTGACCGAATAGATAAGAGTACACTGAGAGAGCCAAATAAGTAGATTGCAAAGAGAACTCTATGCAATGTTACAAATAATTTGAGAACTAACTAACAACCAGTGATGCCAGTTAGACTATTTTAAAAACTGAGTTAGGTTAGGTTAGGTGGCAGCCCGATGTATCAGGCTCACTTAGACATTCAGTCCATTGTGATACCACATTGGTGAACTTCTCTCTTATCACTGAGTGCTGCCCGAATTCCAATGTTAAGCTCAATGACAAAGGGACCTCCTTTTTATAGCCGAGTCCGAACGCTCGCGTTCCACTCAATTGCAGTGATAGAACTCACTCTAGAGAAAGCTTGAAACCTCAAGAATGTACCCAAGACTAATTACTGAGGGGGATAATCCACCGCTGAAAAACTTTTTGGTCTTCGGTCGAAGCAGGAATCGAACCCACGACCGTGCGTATGCAAGGCGGGCATGCTAACCATTGCACCACGGTGGCTCCCTAGAGCCAACTAGATCTAGCTATTTTCATATTGAGTTGCTACAAAAAGTGGACAATTGCTATTAGCTAGAAATCTAGCCAGTTTGTATTTAACTCGGCTATTTTTGCTAAATTAAATGACTGTGTTTACCGCTTACTGACATACATATAATTATTGATAAAAATTTTTGTTTTTTTGTTTTGTGTATACAAAATAAAAAAAGATGAAAATATTATCTTTGTCCGTCCCCAGCAAAATCACATTTATTTCAAACGAAACAAAGTTTCAAACTGACATGTTTGAAACTTTGCATAAGTTGTTATTATTGGTGTAGGTCGGATGACTTTATAAACCGATCTCCAGATTTGATTTTTTGTGCTTCCTGGACCGCATTTTTCATTTTCTTGAATATAAAAACAAATAAAAAGTAAAATAAATTGAAAAAATCAGGTTGAATTATTCTTACAGATCCAAGTACCTTTCGTTAGTTATTCTTTGTTCATACTATTAGTTTTTCTAGTGGTTAATAATAAGTTTTCTTTGGGTGAGTCATTTATTTCGCCGGTTATAGAAAATGGTTTCAATGTAGCAGATTTGATCATCATTAGACCATATAATGTTTTAAAACGGACATGGCTTTTATACCATGTTCTCTTCTTGGCCTCCCATCTCTTTCTATTCTTTAGATTCACGTTTCTTTATTTCACTTATTTCCTAAAAATGAGTAAAAATGCATTATTTAAAGGCCGTTGAAAAATATCACTGAATTGTTGCCGTAGTAAAACCAAATTTTTTAATGAAGTTATTAATTTTTAATAGGATTCCAATTGGACTAAAAATAGTCAAATTTTTCTTTTTAAGTTTTCCTTATAGGAAAAATTTTTTATTTTTTCTTACTCGAGAGATGCGCTTATATCCGTCCGTACTGCAAATCAATTCTAGTATAGTCTGGATGTAATATTTCTTGTTCATTATCATACTTAGTGTTGCAATTAAATATATTTTCCAAATTAAATCGAATAATCAATTACTTGTTTTTTTTTTCCTTTTTAAATTTCATTTGATAACAAATTTCATTGGAAACAGCTTCTCATTCCATTCTCATCATATTTCGGAATTTGCCATTTGTATCCAGGAATTTTTTAAGCGGATTGCTTAGGCTTTTTCCAAGTAAGATTTTGTTTTGTTATATATTTCCCTTTAATTTTACCATTACTAAACTTCGTTCTAATTCATTTGGAAAACACAATGTTAGTTCTACAAAGGTACGAACAAAAAATATTCTATGGGGAAAATCAATCATTCAAATTGTGAAGTTTTCGTTCGTATATTGATGGCCATTTCTAATCCTGTTTTTAGCCATATTACCTGTAACTGTGCTTTTCAAAAAAAAAGGAGGAAAAAATATTAAATCAATTTTTCAAATAACACTAATCCAATTGAATTGTTCCAATGTTGCTATATAAGAGTTTTGCTATATTGTAATATACAAACGCAAAAGAGGCATATATTGGTATGAAAAATTTATAGAAATAAATTTCCCAGGATACAAAACGAAACAAACATTTTTTTCGGGAGAATGAATATTTTTGTAATTTAATTGAGTTATGAAATATACTAACATAGATTGAATAGTTTTCAAATTAAACATCAGTGTATATTACGGCCGTAAGTTCGGCCAGGCCGAAGCTTATGTACCCTTCACCAGCTATCGGCACCACATGGTTGCGTCGTAAACTTCTACAAAGCGATGGCAAGGTATTAAAACTTCCACAACAAACTGTAATATACAAAACGAGACCTGCATACGTGTATATATAATACACAAGGCTGATTAATAACGCATATTATATCTGAAGTTTTCTATAGAAATAAAATGTTGACAAAATAAAATTTTGTAACAACATTTTCTATAGAAGTAAAATTTTACAAATTTTCTATAGAAATAAAATTTGGAAAAATTTTCTATAGAAGTAAAATTTTGACAAATGTTTTCTACAAAAATAAAATTTTGGAAGATTATTTTTGGCTCGAGTGGCAACCATTTGATTTTGGCTCGAGTGGCAACCATGATCAATTTTTGGTGTGATTGAGGATCGGCTTATATATAAACTATAGACCGATATGGACCAATTTTGGCATGGTTTATTAGCGGCTTATACTAACACCACGTTGCAAATTTCAACCGGATCGGATGAATTTTGCTCCTCCAAGACGCTCCGGAGATCAAATCTGGGGAACGGTTTATATGGGGGCTATATATAATTATGGGCAGATATGGACCAATTCTTGCGTGTTTGTTAGAGACCATATACTAACACCACGTACCAAATTTCAACCGGATCGGATGAATTTTACTCTCTAAGAGGCTCCGGAGGTCAAATCTGGGGATAGGCTTATATGGGGGCTATATATAATTATGGGTCGATGTGGACCAATTTTTGCAGGGTCATTAGAATTTGCTTCTATTAGAGGCTCCGCAAACAACTATCTGGGGGATGTTTATATGGGGCTATATATAATTACGGACCGATGTGGACCAATTTTGTATCGGTTGTAAGAGACCTACTAAATCATGTACCACAATTTCAGCTCGATCGGGGGCATTCGTAAAAAGTGGACCGAGATATGCCCATTTTTGCAATACCTACAGCAATACAACTACTTGTAGGCCAAGTTTCAAGTCGATAGCTTGTTTCGTTCGGAAGTTAGCGTGATTTCAACAGACGGACGGACGGACATGCTCAGATCGACTCAGAATTTCACCACGACCCAGAATATATATACTTTATGGGGTCTTAGAGCAATATTTCGATGTGTTACAAACGGAATGACAAAGTTAATATATCCCCATCCTAGGGTATAAAAAGGAAAAAATCGTAGAAATTGAGAAGATTTGCAAATTCTTCTTTTAAAAACAAAATCTGTGAACCCAGTTAATAGATTCACGAATGGGTCGCACTGCTCAGCGGGGATAGTAGTAACCTTAAAATGGTAAATTAATTGCATTAATGAAATTTATGTAATTAATTAAATCAATAGAGGTTGTTAATTTGAGACCCTCCTCTTTCCAAGGTGTGACTAAGCCAGCTACAAAAAAACATATTCGTCTTTGGAAGACTGGAATTTTGACGCAACAAATTGTTCTTTTATATCTTTAAAGTTTAATTCCGTTCAATAGCTAAGACAAAAGTTGCGCTTGGGTAGACTAACAGTGCAGTGCTATCATACTCTAAAAAAATATTATCTTTGCCTTTAAAGAGACAATATACCTTAAGGTTTAGGTTAGATGCATAGTCTCAAATATACTCATCCGCAGAGCCACTTTGTGCATCCCGGGTATGATGGACTTTGTCGGTCATTTGTAGGCCTAACTCGTAGCAAATGTAAGCCATTCGAATCAACGATAAGTGAAGGCCGATGTTAACGAGCGGGTGGCCGAACAAGTGGCCATGTATGCGCGCCCGTACTATTGCCATCGGCGGCGCTTATTCTTTAACTTCTGGTGGCAGAATCGAAGCTGATCTTCACTTTGGCAAGTAGGCGTTAGGGTTAAAAGTAGTTTACTGTGGTAGTCACGTCATATCCCAATCTCATTGATTATTATCATTCACATTGTGAATACCACAGTGGTGAACGCTTCTCTCTTAACATCGCCGCTATCCATCGTCTTAGCTCAAGTGACGGGAACTCCGTTTTGTAAGCCGAGTCCGAAGCGGAGTTTTTACAACTGCCGTGAAACCATTTCAGAGAAAGCTGTAAACATTCAAAATGTCGACCAGCATATACTAGAGAAAGGAGGATAAAGGGTGTATCGGTATCAAAAATTTATGGTAAATACAACACTTTGACAGTCATCTTCTTCTTCAATTTTGCATTTATAAATAACTTAGCAGCTGTAGTGTCACCACTCCCTACATTTTGAAGGTGTGTGCTGAGTGTAGAATGTTGCACAGCTATTTTGAGCTTTGAGGAATTCATCATTTTCCGTTCGTCAAAATTGCCCGTCAAGCAAGAAGAGCAGGCGTACAAAATTTTGCCTCGCGCATCGCGATAAATCCGAGCTACTCGCACGCAAAAGCTGGCAAAATAGCTAAATAGCAATATATATCGAAAATTGGTCAACAGTTCCGGCAAAAGAAATATCTGATTTTGGCAAGGCGGATAATGTAACCTGTGGCCTTGAAAAAAGCAGCATTTTCAAAGGCTTCGACATGGGAACTGAGTCAATAGTTCCTGAAACCCAGCAAGAAATTGGAGTGAAACGTAGTTGATAATATGAAGATAAAATGACGTACGCTGCTCTTTCCTGAAGAACACGGTGTGTATGGCTGTGCTGAGATTTTTGGGCTCAGGTGGTACTTAGATGATGGCAATCTGGCCATGTTTACTGAAAGTAAAAGGACTGATTGTGAAAGCAGTGGTACGAACCCGGCCAACAACGTGCAAGGCTGGTTTCCGCACAATAGGATCTAAGAATCCTGCACCAAGACAACGGCTGACATAGAGCTCGCCCAATTGAAGAAATTCAATGGGAACTATTGTCAAGCGGACAACCTCAAAGAAGCTACCGGCACCGAGGACGAAGCGAGTACCTCACAAAGTTCAAGGCAAAACTCGAGGCGTGTTCTGCAAGTTTTTCTGCGAGACGATATAAGGAAGGCTGGATCAAAGGGTGAGATGGTTACTAAAATCTTGATGACACGCACTGTGTCCAAGCGTGAGCTGCCCAGAGCACGCTGGGAATTTCGAGTATTATGGGTAAATTTAGCGGAGAATCCTAACTTGAATCATTTTTCCGACTGAATTTTTTATACTAGATTGAACTTGTAAAGAAAAGAAAACATGGTTGATTTGGATTTTTTAAATTAAACGATTTCACATCATTTACACCGCGTTTTTACCGTTAGACCAAATTTTGACGGCCGTATCACCCTTGTAAGTAATCGCTGAGAAAGAGCATTATTTGGGTTTTTCAAGCCCGGAAAGCCCAATGACTTGCTTTGTTATGGAAAGGCGGGCATGGCAAAAAGTTTCTTTAATCGGAAATTATTATATATCGTTAAAATGAAACTAATTATCTAATTATTAAAACTAAATTTGTATTATATATATTTTTTTTTTTTTTGTATATGGACAGTCTGAGTAGTTCTCGGATATAGAGTAAGATGACATAATGGATGAGTGCTCTCCGCCTCTTTGACTAAGTCATCCTTGTGAGCTAGGGACGTATCTCCGAGTATCTTCAAATTAAGCGCATAATCAGAAGTGAAACGATGTGTTCAGTTCCATCTCTTTCTGTCTCGTTTCGTCATAGTACACTAATAGAAAATTGCGTCTTCCCGAAAATCGTGAACGGACGGCGTATACAAAATAAATGCGAAGAAACGTTCACCGAAAACTTAAAATGGAATGTGCACCTCGCTTTCGTCTCAGATTCATCTCCAGGCATGCTAACCATTGCACCACGGTGGCTCCCTAGAGCCAACTAGATCTAGCTATTTTCATATTGAGTTGCTACAAAAAGTGGACAATTGCTATTAGCTAGAAATCTAGCCAGTTTGTATTTAACTCGGCTATTTTTGCTAAATTAAATCGACTGTGTTTACCGCTTACTGCAATACAATTATTTGTATAAAATTTTTGTTTTTTTGTTTGTGTGTATCAAAATAAAAAAGATGAAAATATTATCTTTGTCCGTCCGCCAGCAGAAATCACATTTACTTTCAAACGAAACAAAGTTTCAAACTGACATGTTTGAAACTTTGCATAAGTTGTTATTATTGGTGTAGGTCGGATGACTTATAAACCGATCTCCAGATTTGATTTTTTGTGCTTCCTGGACCGCATTTTTCATTTTGCATTAAAATAAAACAAATAAAAAGTAAAATAAATTGAAAAAATCAGGTTGAATTATTCTACAGATCCAAGTACCTTTCGTTAGTTATTCTTTGTTCATACTATTAGTTTTCTAGTGGTTAATAATAAGTTTTCTTTGGGTGAGTCATTTATTTCGCCGGTTATAGAAAATGGTTTCAATGTAGCAGATTTGATCATCATTAGACCATATAATGTTTTAAAACGGACATGGCTTTTATACCATGTTCTCTGCTTGGCCTCCCATCTCCTTTCTATTCTTTAGATTCACGTTCTTTTATTTCACTTATTTCCTAAAAATGAGTAAAAATGCATTATTTAAAGGCCGTTGAAAATATAACACTGAATTGTTGCCGTAGTAAAACCAAATTTTCTTAATGAAGTTATTAATTTTTAATAGGATTCCAATTGGACAAAATAGTCAAATTTTTCTTTTTTAAGTTTTTCTTATAGGAAAAATTTTTTATACTTTTTTCTTATCTGAGATGCGCTTATATCCGTTACCTACTGCAAATCAATTCTATATAGTCTGGAGTAATATTTCGTTGTTCATTATCATACTTAGTGTTGCAATTAAATATTATATTTTCCAAATTAAATCGAATAATCAATTACTTGTTTTTTTTTTCCTTTTTAAATTTCATTTGATAACAAATTTCATTGGAAACAGCTTCTCATTCCATTCTCATCATATTTCGGAATTTGCCATTTGTATCCAGGAATTTTTTAAGCGGATTGCCTTAGGCCTTTTCCAAGTAGTTTTGTTTGTTATATATTTCCCTTTAATTTTACCATTATAAAACTTTCGTTCTAATTTCATTTGGAAAAACACAATGTTAAGTTCCCTACAAAGGTACGAACAAAAAAATTCTATGGGAAAATCATCATTCCAAAATTGTGAAAGTTTTCGTTCGTATATGATGGCGCATTTCTAATAACTGTTTTTTAGCCATATTACCTGTAAACTGTGCTTTTCAAAAAAAAAGGAGAAAAAATATTAAATCAATTTTTCAAATAACATAATCCATTGAATTGTTCCAATGTTGCTTATATAAGAGTTTTGCTATATTGTATATACAAACGCAAAAAGAGGCATATATTTGTATGAAAAATTATAGAAATAAATTTCCAGGATACAACGAAACAAACATTTTTTTCGGGAGAATGAATATTTGTAATTTAATTGAGTTTTGAATATACTAACATAGATTGAATGTTTTCAAATTTATTAAACAAGTATATACGGCGTAAGTTCAGGCCCAGGCCGAGCTTATGTACCCTCCACCAATGGATTGCGTAAAAGAAACTTCCTACAAAGCCCGATGCAAGGTTCTTAAAACTTCCCAACAAACGTAATATAAACCACAATAGTCCATAACTGGTATATATTAAACTACAAAGGCGATTAAATACGTATATAATTATTTCTATAGAAATAAATGTTGACAAAATAAAATTTTGACAACATTTTC